>JAFELO010010376.1:265655-324049 GCA_017140195.1 Eumaeus atala | reverse complement strand
TTTGGATTCAATAAAATTATTTTTAGTTTATGTAATAATTTTATAAATGATTGATTGTTTGATGGTTTCAAAAGAAAATGGTGTGGAACGGACGATGCAATACGAATTAAGTGCGGCAAACTAGATCCATTCAATAAAGCGCCGCTCTTTTGAGTGCCTGACGAGGCTAAGTAGGAACAAAGGGACAATAGTGAAAGAGCAAAGTACCGAAGCGTGGCTACGCGGCTCTTGCTTCCGGTGACGTGGGAACGCCTTTTTATTACTCCCAATAATATTATCCGTAGATCATCCAACCCTATCATAGTCTTCTTTTTTTTTTTACTGTAGGCAAATATATTGAATTCAGATAGTTATAATTTACTTTTGTTTATTATTTAGTATCTTTGAGAAATTTTCCGTATGTCTGCAGGCGTTGGTGACCTCTTATAGTCATACATTCGAGTGATCATTTGTCCCTTTCGCTACATAAAAATCCAATGTGTTGTTTTCGAGTGTAAGAATTATGAAAACTAAGTGAAAGGATATGACTGTGGGAATGTTTATGTTTATAATTAAATCATTTAAAAGTTTATCAATTTTGTTTAGAATTTTGATTTCAAGCCCATTTTATCGGCTCAATTTTATAAGACAGTGATAATATGTATTTATGCTAAGCAGAAGATGTAAGATTGGTAGCACAATTCGTCTGTAATGCATAACATTTAATTTTACATCCTATGGAGCGAACTGGAGCCTTCTCCTATACATAGACTGGTGAGTCATTTCCATCTTTTCAATCATTACTCTGTTTTAATCCTAATGAAATAATAAAAAATACCTTTTTTAGCAAAATAACAAAACGACTGAATCAACGCATGATATAATATTAACAACGACGCTTGGGGCATGGATAAGAGGCCAGACGCCTCATCGCACATGTCACTTTTCTGCGATTTCAGCCTCTTTGTGGTTTCGTCTAAGTTACTTTACATCATCATTATCTGCCTTTATCGATCCACTGCTGGACATAGGTATCTTTCAATGACCGCTAAGACCGCATCCCTCCCCGACCAGCTACTGCTCTTCTTCCCACCCGGTGAACGGTCGACCAGCACTTCGTATTCTTAGACGCGACCTCCACTCCAGCACCTTACTGGCCCATCTGCCATCTGATCTTCTGCTACAGTGTCCATTGTCACTTCAGTGAGTTAATTCTTCACGTGATATCGTAAACTTTAGCTCTCTGCCTTAAGACTTCGTTACAAATGAACATGGCGCCTCAATTTAGGACTGGTCCGCAAGTTTGCGGTAGCTCAGCGGACTATTGAACGTGCTATGTTGGGTGTTTCTTTGTCACATGTTACAATGAAATTCCCCTAAACTTAAGACATCAATACTATTTTACATATTTTTTTTAATTAGTGACGCACTCTGCCGCACTAGTCAACATATGTGTTATTATTGTTTATTCCATTTCTTGCTAGAGCAAGTATAAAGTAGGATTTTATTGTAAAACACCATGATCTGACTTGGATTTAATGCCATTACCGTTTTAATTTTTTTCACCAAAAGGCTTCTTTAATGAAACGCGGACATTGTATCATAACGAGCGCAACTTTTCCTCTTGTTTGCCTCGGTTTAGTTACCCTACGTAAGCGCTTTGCCGGCTAATGTACTAGACCTTTGTTTTAATTTAAGCTCAAACGACCGATCCACAAACAATTTTTTATGTAAAAAGTTCAACTTTTCAGTTCACCTTTTTTGTTACTTTGATATATTTCATATTTAATGCGATGTTTTTAGTATACATTTTTCTTTTATATACTAATTTGTGAGTTTTAGGCACCATAAATCCTGTTTAGCATCCAAATATCATGGACTTATTTTTAATATGAAATGTAATAAAAAATATTATTCATAGTGCTTAAAAAAATATTTTTACTGTTTTTAAAAAATATTTGTATGTTATTTCAGGTAATAAGCCTTTTATATATTCACGTACTTTAAGTAATGAAATATAAGAAAGGTTGATTCAATAATAATAATAACAATCTATTATTATTATTATTATTAAATATATAGTTTTTACTTCCTTTTCTCTCTGCCTATACCATTAGGGAACTGACTTGAAGATGTGTTGTTGTTGCAGTATCCACACATTATTTGTTGCGGAAATGTATTTCTGCTTGGCCCCGGTCTTACGTCTGATACGAGTGTGGAACTAATAAACCCTATACAAACTGAGAACACGCTCATATTGCGAAGGTAATACAGACATTTAGACACTAATATGTGATAATGCGCAGTTGGCTGGTCTCCATGAAGATGGCCGCCATGGCTGAAATTGGGCTCGAACGTCACTATTATTATTATTATTGTAACATCTTATTTTATAACCATATTTAATGCAATCGATCTTCACATCACCGTGAATAATGCCCCTGTCTCGACAGAAGGCCCAAAATAGTGACGATGAAACCAACTACAAAATATATTCCAGAATATTCTAACGATATTCGCGTGGACTGGCCAAATCTATAAAGTATCCATATCTAATTCGATTTACTTAGGGTTATACGGGTCGACAATATCGCACCCGGTTTTTGTTTTGTATCCAATAGACTGGAGCGAGTCCGATACATCTCCCAAACGAAGATTTATTCTGTTGACCCACTCTATTTAATGGAATTTAAATTACAAACAGACAAGTAACCTTTTGAATACCAAAACATTATAAACATTTAATTCAACCCTTGGATATTTGAATGGATTTCCGAAATCCCGATACGGTCGCCACATGTACGTGCCCAAACAATACTTCATCAAGCATCACCTCGACACATCGTTTCACGGCCCATTGGATATTAAACGCTTCCATTTTCTTCACAATGACCTATTTTTTATATACTCACGTACTTTAAGTAATGAAATAAAAGAAAGATTGTTTGAGTAATAATAATAATAATAATAACAATAATAATAATAATAATTATTATTATTATTATTATAATCTCTTATTATTAATATTATTATTAAATATAAAGTTTCCACTTTCCGTTTCTCTGTCTATCCCATTAGGGAACTGACGTGAAGATGTGTTGTTGTTGTTATAGTATCCACACATTGTCAATAATTTCTGCAGCTAAATAAGGGTTTGTTTTGACATCTTTCACATTTTGTTTACACAATCGAAATTTTAATAATAATCTAAACGCATTAAAAACGTTAAATGGCCTATGCTCTATCACTGATAATGTAGGATAAGAATGGTATTTTTTTTTTCAATTAGGTACAGTAGTTTCGAAGCAATTTCATTCAATGTAAACAAATAGACAAACAATGTGACAAATAAATAAACAATCAAATGTATCCTCTTCATAAAATTAGTTTAGATATAGATTAAAAATGAACAAATGTTGAATATATAATATTATTATGCCTTACGTACTTCAATACATGTTTTACTTTCATCGTAAGTAAAGCAACAAATAAAATATGTCCGTATTTACAGTACGCTGAAATCATACGAAATTTTCGTTTATTTTTCTTCATTTCCATATTTTCCAGGCCATTGGTATGTTGATTAAAAGCGTTAGATAAAAATATAAGACCCAACTAGCGATGAGAATTCCAAATACATCCCCCCGTCGGAAGCTCGAATCAAAGAGGGAAAGCATGATTTATTGGTAAAAGTTGTGCCATAACTCATCGGAGCATTCGTTACTTCAATAAAAAGAACGTCTCGACGTAATTTATTAGTGGCACTATCTATTTTTTATTGCAACTGTCTATATTCGAATTTGGTGCCATTTTTTTGAAAATATAATAATTCGTGTTCGAATTGTAATTACGGTTTCATATTCTAGTTTCTTCGTTACTATTTGAGACTTACGGTATCAAAAAATATGGGGAGTAAATCGTGTGAAACAGCAGAATAATATTCGTTCATATGGGGTAAACTGCAGTACCGTGTTGGATCTGACACATATGTTTATTTAAGATCACAGTATTTAAATTTAAAGATTTTTTTTATGCAATTTAAAAACATTAATTAACCGGGATTTAAGTTTTGTCAAGAGGTAGTGCCATACTGCATTGCAGTGGAATTGGGCCGGCGCGTCCGGGTAACTCTCGCTCACATAATGCGACCGTAAAATGATATCTTCAGTGTCTCGTTTCGTGCGGCTTGAGAGGAGCCGATGGCCCATTGGGGTGGGGAAAGGAGGGCCACGCATCGACATAGTCATTATGTGGATGTGCATGGGCGTCGGTAGTCCTAAAACGCTCCAATTTCTCCCCCCTCTTCTAAAATAAAAAGTGATATGAATACTATAGCCATAAAAATTCTTTTTTACAATACAATTTAGGCCAAAAACTTAGAACACTCACGCGATAGTGATAACCAAATTATTTATTTTGCCGGTACGGTTCGTTATTCTTCAATAAAAATAAAACCGTATTTCATTAATTAAATATTTACTGGACATACTAGCGTATCTTAAGGCGCCTTGTCTATAGGGGTATTCTCACATAAACTGGCTACAGATCTGAAAACCCGATCCGTAAGGTTAGTTTATATAAATTAATAAAGTTTTAAATATTTTTGCTGCCTGTATCAAAAAATGTAATTTTGAATTTTAATCTTGTGAAATTTTAGCATTCATCACATTGATGACGTTTGCAATAAAAAAAGGATTTATTCGTTTACAAAATGCTCCATGTATTTGTATCCGTGGGCACAATATAAAAAGCCTATGAATTAATAATGACTAGGTCTATAATAACCGCGTTTGCATTTTATTCTGGCTGACTATTTCAAACATTTTGTTAATAAAAATCTACGTCATATCCCATTTTTTTGTGTGTGAATTAACTAAATGCGTATACTTTATAAAACAACAAAAGAAAAATAGCTGGTGAGACGAGGTGATATGTTCAAATGATCTTAGCCTAACCGTAATGACGAATAAAAAAAAATGTGTTTGACAGGTGACACTTACACACAATTCTTTGGCTAAACTACAGGATACTTTTTATGAATTGTTTGTGTGTAGGCTAGAATAGTAAGAAGTACCCATGTGATATTTATAGTTATATTATAATCTTTACTCCGTGTCCGCAGTATACAATTGTATCTCTTGCACCGTGTATTATACACAATATAATTTGACACGATATTATACAGAGTGCGACCTCCGCCTCACTTTACAAAGTGAAACAGCCGAACGACTTCCGTTCCTTATCAAATTGGTCATCGCAATAAAGCTACGTTTAGTGAATTACTTTGGGGTCTATTTGATACCATAGAACCGCCACGGCCGAGTTAAGTAAAACTGTTCTCAGAACAACACTTCACTTCATTCTACAAGTCAACAGTCTTATGGTCCATAAGACTCATTACTGCGTCGTTCGATTGGTTCGAATAGCGAGAGGTTCGAATCCCTCCTAGTTCAAGGGTGTTCATATGTGTATTATATTGTATGTATTTCTTTCATTGAAATCTAAAATATATAAGATTTCTTACATATATAAAAGTATTAAACATATTTCCGATGTGTAGTACCTGTAACACAAGGCCTTACGGTACGAACCACAGGACTTGGCTAACGTTGATAAACCCACAGATGTTATTATTCTATTATTATTACTAGATAATAGATAAATTTTACTCACTCCACAACTTTTTGGAGCGAAATTCTGTACACCTATAGAAGTCCAATTGTTAGAATTGTTCAGAAAATTATTTAAAAAAAAACCTGCTTTATAAGCACAACAACAGTGCAATACAAAGAGAAGTGACATAAAGTAAGGAAGTAAAAAACATTTTATTGGAAGAGAAACTTGAGTCTTATTAGTAAGTTACGATACTACTTTTGTGTGTGTGTGCGTTTCTCATTACAAACTAACTTTCAGTCTTATTGTTGACTAATAATTCTAGACAATGAGAGGTTATGAAAAAACTAAATTCACACCAAAATATCCCTAAATGCTTGATATTTTCACGTAAAATATAACTACGTTCTTGTGTTTAGTACAGTTTATAATATACTCGTTTTAATTAGTACCTCTAAAATATATGTAAACATATTTTTTGTAAATATGTAATTTTCCCCCATCAAAACTAAGCCTAAACGTAAATGTATATGTTTTAGCTTAAGCTTAGTGTTACAAGGAGTTGTAATGTGAAATGAATATATTAAAATGAAACATAGAAACAAGGGTAAGCACGATACGCGATTGTATAGCCGTCACTTCATTTGAGCGTAATGAATTGTAAACAGTGATTCACACATTCACTCTACTATATTGTGATAGAAGTTAGTCATGACTAATATCACGACTGGAATGATGGCTTTTTATTATTAATGCAGTTAGCAAAATGACAGACTCTACATTCTACATACCTGTTATATTACATAGATGTCGGTACACTGTGCGTGTTTTATCGTAATTTCTATAGCCGAACATTTTCTCGAAACACTACCCGTGTTCCGAGGAACTCTAAGCGCCACGCCCACTACCTTGATGTCCGTAAATCCACAACAGTACTATTTAAACGCCACTTTTCACCGCGTAAGAATGTACTGTGGAACCAGCTGTCTCCCTCGGTAGTTTCGATTCAATACGACTTAGGGGTCTGCAAGAAAAGAGCATACCTACTCCTTGAGGGCCAGCAACGCATCTGCAAGACACCTAGTCTTGCAAATGTCTATGGGCGGTGGTATTCGCTTCCCTCCTGCTGCCCCCTATCTCATAAAAACATACACAATCTCTTTCAACGACTTGTTTTATTATTTCGTGGGTAAATACATTTGCGCACACTGCCATGTCCTGACAGGAACCGATGAGGGATGGGGTTGCGGGACTTATGGCTGAACCGAATACCCACCAAATCCCGCGGGTTCATTGAGTCGCCTCCATTGAGGTGCCCCGGATCTATCAGCGACAGGGGACGTATTTATGGTAACCAAACCAATTCAGCGCAAACTAAAAGAGCACAACTTACGAGTAATTTCTATTATTCACATACTATTATCGATGTATTTTATGTTATTCCTTTCCTTCTAATACGAACTAAAGCTGAAGAAGTTGTATTTTTTTAAAATTATTTTTGCTATATTTATGGAAAATCTAAAAATGTGTAAGGAAAATAAAAAAAAGCAAACGCGCCTTAACCACTTATTGCCAAGATAGTACCATCTAATTTCTCTCTGATTTTATCGGATTATGACCCACTAGAAGAGAATAGTGAAAGAATAGAACGCGTGATTTTCTTACCTGCTCGTTAGTAACTACGAGTATGTTCTGTTACTCGACGTGCTTTCCAAATTTCTGACTATTTCAACAATAGACTTTTCCAAGTGTTTTTAAATTTGATATTTTCCCAGTTGAAGCATGTCAAACTTACGGCATGCAATTTATACAATATTATATTATATGAATACAAACATAGTTTTATCTATAAAGTTATCGATGGTCAATAAATTAGTGACCTTTGTCCGGGCAGATTCAATTTTATTGCCAATGCGATTAATGACAACCAATCAGTTGCAGCATATTGATGAATCATCAACATCAGATGTTGCATTTATTGATCAATAGCCAGTGCATTGCAGTATTTTTGAAAATGTACAACAACGTACAACAAAGAAACTGACGAAAATTTGCCACTTTGCTTCGCCCACAATTTATATAAAGACATTATTTTTCTACGAGTGTTTTAACCGCTTTTTTTTGGTAATGTAATAAAAAAGAAAGTCAGGTAAGTGATAAAAATAATACCATACTAAAAGAAAAGTAAAAATTTCATGTTGTAAAGCTCTAAGCTGCCATTGTAAGTGATAAAACAAGGTAATTTCAAGAAACAATGAGCTATATTTTTGTTTGCTTAATTATGTACTAAATAATGTGAATGTTTGTATACTTTTTGTAGTTTTGTCACACATCGTCTAACAAACCGAGCCTCCTGTGAACAATACCGCAAAACAGGGGTGGCCAACATGTCGAACTCTGTCTTGTGGTCGCGTCAGGCGCGTCAAGACAAAAACTTGAAAGTACATGAAATATTTACTTCTTCATTTGACATCCTTTGAAGTATACAATGAAGATGCCACTGAATTTTCGGCAAAAGTCTTAGAACATTGTATTAAATGATCTAAGGCAAGAAAATTGAGCTCACACCACGTGACCTATTCTTGCTAGAATGTAATAGTCTCTAATTATCCATACTTTAATTTGCTATGCAGACAATAATAAAAAATACAATAATTCAAGTAGTTTAAGTGCAAGATAGGAACCGTATGAGTTAGTGACATCGAAATACTGTTTACATAAAATAAAGAGAGTACATATATAAAATATTACTTAATTATCTTTTAGTTTGCTTTCAGGAAGAGGTAGAGTCATGCATGGTATATGGCACTATCTACTCCTATGCTACGGAATCGGGCCGGCACGACCGGGGAAGTACCTCTCACTCACTTGATACCGGCGTAAAGTGACAGCGTCGCTGTCGCGTTTCGTGCGCTTTATGAGTAGCCGCTGGCCCATTGGAGAGGAGTATTGGAGGAGGTCAATACACCTGTACGACAATTTATTGACGTTGATAGGCCCTACTATATCTACTATAAGGAAAAACATTTCCAGTAATAGATACCTTATTTTTCTTGCTCTTTGCTGACGGAAGTGTCCAGTGCAGCTTCATCGGCTAATGTAAAACACGTCGGGCGATGGTCTAAGTAAGATTGTGGTCGATAGGATGTCTTCTTCTCCTCACAGATGGAAAGGATGCATCCCGATAATTATTCAAAACTAGCTAAAGTAAGTGTTATCTTGGCTGATGGGACCGAGTCTCCTGGCCCCCACTCTAACGGCGGGGCAGCTCAATAGACCTTGGGCTCCAGTCTCTACTATCATAAATTGCAAAAATATGGATCCGCTTCAGCTCACTACAAAATATAAACTAAAAATCACTGGGTGGGTGTAAATATTTATTTCCTCTACGCCCAACTCTATATTTTATCTTGATTGAAAAGCAATCCAAGAGGATCGAAAATATATCAGCAAAGGCAGCGGCTTTAGGCGCTCAAGTATTCTTTGTTTTGCCTTCAGTTCAACTTCACAATATAAAAAGATCAAAGCACGATGTTTCATCGGGCTAATTTAATTAAATTGCTTATAAATATATCCAAATTAAATAAGTTTTACGAATTATTTTTGATTAATGACCGATATACCGATCATTGTATAATTATATATAATTGTTTCAGTGAGAACAAGAACGTATATCCAAAATTATCATCAGCCTTCATTCGTCCTCCACTGGTAACAGTGGAGACAGTAATGCCTTATTATAATGAACATCTAAATAGCCAATCATCTACAATTATTAACCAATAAATACCAGACATCTCATGTAGATAAATAGTAGGATAAATTGAAGAGTAATTAATATGCTTTGTTCATATTATTTTTTTAGGTAAGTTATAGTTTATCTATCGGACATAAAGGTTGGTATTAACTGAAAAAGCCGTAGTTAGCTAGGATTTATAATCTCACCTTTATAATTCAAATAATGTTTAACAATATATTCAGTTATATTTCAAATCTTTTAACTATATGTAGCTATTCTCATATGTCTTGATTTATACACCTCTTAGTACGTTACTGAGCTTTATAACTTATAAATAATATTTGGTTTAAAGAATAGGTGCACGAGGATCTAAGTATCTGCAAATCTGATAAATATAGCTATAAGAATAAGAAACAAACGTTTTTTAATCTATCGTTTTCGTATATTTACGCGAATGTTATTCATTGTTGTGTCTCTTTAATTTTATCGCGTTTCTTTAGATTTTCTAAAGAGACGCGATAAAATCCGTTAAAGAGGACACAACAATGTTTTTTTTAATCTAGTTCAGATTTGTTGTTTTTCGACAGTATCTCATTATAAAAAGTGAATATCCTTCAAAACATTCAACAAAGCATTACGTAAAGACGATACTTTTGCACTAACTGCAAAAAAACTTGAAATTAATTAATATCTAGCGTGCTATCATATACAACAAAATATCAAATATATAAAAGCAAGAAACAACGTTATTTTACTACGGGTTAATTATAAAAAAACGTTTTGTTTCTAAATAACGTAACATATTATGTACACATATCAAACAACAATAAATAAAAAAAAACATTACATATAATAATGCTACTCGCTGAGTTTAAAGAAAATTCAAAGCCAACACAAAAAATACGAAACAAAGAGTAACAGTTAAGCTTAGATAACAATATACAGCAATATAAAATACACCAAAGGTATAAAACCTTACCTGTTTATATAAACAGCGTAACAATTTCCAAAGTTACCACAGAAAAAAAATACACTCTTAATCCGAAAAAAAGCACATCAAGTTTTAAATCAACTTTCAAACAATTTTATGTCACTAACACATTCCTTGACAAACACACCACCTTAAATCGCACAAAGTATACAAAGTTGCGCAGTTTTGTGAACTTTAAAAGTTATCCGCATGTTTGAAATCACATGTCGAGAAATGTAGAGACTGGAGGCCGGGTCGCTACGTACGAACGCAACGGTAGCGCGGATCGCTCTGGCTGCACTGAGAAACCCGTTGCGGGGCAGGGGGCGCCGATAGACGAAAATGGCTTCACAAGTTAATTTTTTCTCTTTCCTCCTTTAATATTCCGCATATGCTGTGTTGCTGACATTGCACGCGCATGCGCACACCCTTACAATGTACGGTTTGTAACGCGATGCACTCGCGCTTTACATAACTTACTAGGCCGTTTATCGAAGCCACTGTTTAATACCCTTTCCGTGTCGGCTTAATGCCTAGCTTCCTTCGTGATTCCACAAAGCAAGTTAGAATATTAATCAATGTTATAAATTATACTTTAATAGTTTAATCAACCCAAAACTTGGTATGTTATTATATTCGTGTTCAACATTTCAAGTTCCCTTGTTCTTTGTGGTGATGTAAGGACAGTACATCATTCTTTTATATTGTCTAATATAATCCAAAATTTATTGACGTCTTAAACCAGTTTTCATAGTTTTTCGAACTTGTAATGAAGTTCTATGTTATATTTTTGAGATTTATTTATCGGATGGGAATAACTATTACGATTTGTTTTGAGGTTGGCATTAATTCGCAGATATTTATTTGTTTGAACGCGTTATCCCCAGGAAGTACGGAATTGAAGTTGAAGCTGAAGTTGAAGTACTGATCGGAGTTATGCGGGAAAAGCTACGGTGTAATGCTAGTTTTATATATATAAAATAATATTTATTTAACTTAATCATATATTCTTTTGAATTGAAGTTGAAATTAATGGAAACAAACCTTAAAAAAATGTATTGATGATTCCTTCAATTTATTTAAAATACTCGTAAAGAAATCGTTAATTCCATTAAAATAAGCCCAGGAACATGGAAATGATTGGAGTAGTGAGGTGTTACAAAGATACACATTTTTTTTTATTACGTCGGATTTGAGCACACTTCATTAAGCTCATGAACTGATAAGGACTTGTGGTGATGATTAATAAGGACTTGTGGTGATGATTAATAAGGACTTGTGGTGATGATTAATAAGGTAGTGTTATATTATTTGCCGTATAATTTTGATATTGTGTAAATGGTCATTTTTTTTTTCGCAAAAGGTTTATGTTTGTCGACCGTTCATCAGGTGGGAAGAGGATCTCCGTGCAGTAGCTGGTCAGGGATGGATGCGAGTAGCAGGTGATTAGCCGTCTTGGCGTTCATTGAAATAAGCCTATGTCCAGCAGTGGACCGATTAGGTCTGTTAATGATGATGATGAAGTGATTTGTGACACAGAAATAGTACAAAACAACAAAAAACGTTGACACGTGTAACTGCTTATGGAAGCGTACGATAGATTTTAACATAAAAAAAATGAATTGCTCATAACATTAAATATTCAAACGAACAGTAAGAACGTCGTCATATGTCCTATAATCCGTCTGTCCTTCTGTCCATCAGATTCGATAATAAAAATTATCTTTGGCCGGTTTCAATAATACATACTTTTCAAATTATGACTTTGGAGTTTTTAGTTGTTAAGTTTACGAGGAAATATTTTATTACGTAGGAGGCAAATGAGCAGTCAAAGGTTTGGTTATTGGCTACCACAGAAAACTATGTACAATATTATTTAGATATCAAGATGATTACTATTTTAATTATTGAAATATATACATAAGATAGAAAGAGAGGGAAATACATTTCGTATATTAGTGTAGCTGCAAGAGAGAGAGGCGTGAGCACACTTTTTGTTTTTTTGTATAACTAGAGACGTTTTACTTCAGTCGTGCAGTCTAAAGCAAACTCGCATTTCCTTTTTCAATCGTTAGCTTGACTTGGCATGGCTTGCACATTTTGCCAGTACGATCTAAATTGCTACGAACGAATATAAAGATCAAAAGCTCGGTGAGATTCAAAGGAGTTTAGTTGCGTCTTGGTGACGACCTCTAGGCAAGGGATGTTGCTGTCTAAACGGGCGAATCCAAATTTTCACGTCCCTGCCTCGAGACAATGAGGTTGAAAATAAGTGGTGAAAGTGTCGTTGTTATGTCGACAGGAGGGTTCGAAATGCGGAAATATGAGGCTGCCGCTGTGAGTAAAAGTGATTAGAATATTCCTCTACAAAGCCTTTCTATACCAAAGGACTAACCGGCTTACACATCTTATAACACATAGATGATAAGCAGACTTAACATGAACTTAGCCCAATTAAGTTCATGCACCTCTCATCTAATGTAAAAAACATTTATTTAATTTTAACAACATTATGAATTGTAGACCTGTTTAACAAGCACCTCTCGTTATCTTATGAAAGATTAAGAATAACGAATGAGAAGTTAACAGTACTCGTAGAGACAGTAGACGGCTGCTAGCGCAGTGGCAACATTGCTCGGGTAAGCCGTGCGTGTTGCGCCACGTCACGGGTTTCAATTCCGCCCAGGAGTTCATCTAATTATTATATGTTTTTCAGTAATTTTTTTTTTAATTTATAAAACGACATTAAATATATTTCCGTTGTCTAATAGCTGTAACTCAAGTCTTTACGGTACTCACCACAGACTCTGCTGTGGTGTGACAAGACCACATGTTTGCATTGCTAAGCAAACTTTTCGTTTCAGGCCAGGACAGACAGATATCAGACCAAGGCGATAGCCACTCTCTTGTCCTTGTAAGCGAATCCACTCTCCCCAAATTCACCGATCCTGAGTGGGTTATGGTGGCACACTTAATGCGAACGCTTTGTGAAGACGTTCCGAATTTGTCAGCATCAGGGCGCCAACAAGTCGGTCACTCACGAGAAATAATAATTTCTTTGATCCTCACTAGTCGATGATTTAACAACGTTGAGATTCTTAAAACATTTTCTAATTCAGTTCAGTTTCTTACCATATCCATTCTGTAGTACTAAACAAGTCTTCAGCTGTTATCTTTGGGTATAATGTCAGCTATTTTACTAGCATCGAAGGTTTGAAAGCTCTCCGATGTACCGCTTCCTACACTATCCATTTTTATACTGTATTTCAACAAAAAGCTATCAATTTTACTGAACGACAATAGATAGATTAAACCTTTTATGTAAGACTTCGTTACCTCCAAATATACTATTAGTTTATATTGAAGTTTAGCCTATTATACGTATCATGACTTGTGGATTTTCTTCGTATAAACTAAAATGGCATAACCTTGGAAGTTTCATAATTAAAACCACTCATTGTGACAGGAAATTATTAGGTTCAAGTGTAAGATATTTTTGTTTTTCGTCTATAAAATATATTGATTACTTGGGTTTTCGCGTATATTACACATTAAAACAAAACTACTTTACCGGATTTTATAGCGATTTGTTAAGTATTGAGAATATATTGCAACGTTGGGGTCTTTCAGTAAGATAGTAAAAAAATATATAGGTTCTCCTCAAATTGTGACAGAACGATTCCAAACATTAAGCAACCTGGAAACTTATGTAAGTTTCCCTGATTTTTGATGTCGGTGTTCATTCCGATTTTCCGTTTCACCGTAAGAGCACTCTGAAAATGTACTTAGAATAGAAAAACTCATTGGTACATGGCGGGGTTGACACCTGGATTACCTAAGTCCAAAGTACTAACCACTAGTACACCGAGGCCCTTCTTTCCCTTATCATTATATTTAAGTAGATACGCCGCACGTAATCCCGCTGTGGATTGCTTAAACGTTATTACAGATAATTATTAACTCTTGGTACTGTCGTAATTAATCTAACTTTGCATTACGAACCCTCAAAGGGTCTGGAGAGGTCAAGAGGTAGCCGCATTACGTTATAACTTCACACACACGTCATTCCTAATTTCAAATTGATTTTGTAGTGATATTTTAAGGTCGAACCTAAGTTTGTGATTTATTGTGAACCAGCTGCTATCACGACCTCATGTGGTACCACGAGGAATCTCCTTAAGTTAACCTAGATTTGTCCTAAAGAACGGTATTCAACTGTAATCATTATCATACGTTTAAGATAATACAAAAGTATTGCATTAAAATTTTTACCGGATATTTTAGACCACTTTCTCAATTTCGTCGCTCATCCTAAAAACATTGCAGTTATTGTTATTTCTTAGTAATAACGACAACAACATATCTACACGCCAGTTTCCTAATGGAATAGGTAGAGGCGAGGAGGCCATTTACTAAAACCTATGTAGGCTACATATTATAAATATATAATTGTACATATATAGGTTGATAGGTACGCCTAGATCGGAACATTTAAAATAGAAGAAAAATAGCCCATTAGAGGAGGGAAGGGACAAAGTAATTATGTGGATATATGTGGCCGCCATCATCATCATCACGAGCCTGCCTATATAGAGCGCTATTTGTCACGGTCACATACTACTTGAATCCATCTGCTCCTCGCCAATTTAACCAAGTCCACCGGGTAGGAGGCCGTCCAAAGTTCCGTCAGTAGCCACCAAACGGCTCTCACTACTTCTTTGTCCCCTTCTACTATTAAAACAACAGTTAAAAGAACATAATATGTATTCCATTATAAGTTAAGGGTATCTTTCCTTTGAATAAAGTATGTTTATATTAATGGGAAGGCGTTCCTCCTGAATTTGCATATAGTTCCCATGTGACCCGTCAATCCTCCGCTGCAACTCTTTATCCCGTCTGTCTGTACAAAAGGCTTATAAAAACCTACGTCGTAATGCATCGCTTAAGGGCTACATATACAGTACGATTTATCTGTATGATATATCGCCCCTTATGATAAATTTATCGTGTACGTACAATATCATTGTAGATTTCTTCTATGATATTAAGTGACATAAATTTGGTCACCTGCGGGTAAATATAAATACAACATAAATTTAAAGTGAGGCATGCAGTGAAGAATGAACTAATACCAATTTGCTCGCTATCTAATCACATCCACGGGGGAATTGTCACATGTTGACAATTGCTGTGCTCCGTGACTTCACCCGCCAAATCTTTGTGGTAGAACTCAAAGCACCTTTGGTTTTGGGTAATAATAATGTTATTTCAGATTGTATCTATATACAATTGTCAGTTCCATCGAGGAAATATTATTTATTATAAAGGAATAGGCCTGTGCCCTGTTTCATCTAAATCATTTAAGTTTTTTGATATAAAATAGACTATGCATACCTACAAACTTTCGTACTTGTATCTTTCTATGATTATTAAAAAGAAGTTTATTTTCCAATTTACAGTTTCGGTTCCAATTTTGGTGCCTTACAGCAAGGACGGATCGTACAGATAAATCGTACCGTCTATGGGGCCCTTAAGATAATTATGTGGTCTTAAGTAGGTATAAATGCAGATTAATTCAAACCAGAGACAGTAATACGTGTAATAACAAAAGTAACAGATTATTTGTAAGGATTAACTATATTCATTTTGTTCCTTGTATGACACATAATCTGTGCTTTCGTACACAGAAGATATACTCATATAGGACAAAAATAAGGTCGTTACGTTCGTCTGCATAAATTATGACTTTCTGAAGGTGCTTAAGGTGGGAGGAGCCTCCCCTCTTACCATCCCTACACCCCTCCCCCCGCTGAAGGAAAAAATGACAGCCCAACATAAAACACATCCAATTATAGCAAATAACTATGATTTTTGGTAATAATAGTCATTTATATGAGTCTAAAATGAAGTCAAGTGTTTTAAGTGCAAATAAAGAAACCTTAACCACGAAGGCTCTAGGAAGGATATAACTCTCGTTGGTAGCCACTTTTTTTATAACATAACAGTGCAGTGCAATGCAGCATTGCACTACTTCCTACATAATTATTTTCAATCTATAACCGCAGTACAGTGATATTGATACTGATATAATTTATGTTATAATGCACTGCAACCATATCCCCTGTAGATTGGATAAAACTGTGGTTTACTGTAATGTATTTACATTATGGACGGATAAAACATTAGGTCTAGGTTATTTATAGATTAAAAAATACTTTAGTATGAGGTAGGGCCGGAATTGGACCGGCATGACCGGGGAGGTATGTCTTGCCCACATGATACCTGGGCAAAGTGACACTTCCGGTGTAGCGTTTTATGCGATTTGTGATTAGCATTGGCATAGTAATTATGCGGATGTTCATGGACATCGGCACTCGTAAAATGGATCCGATTTATCATTTGTCAGTTTGTATATGGAAAGACCAATCCATGTATACAATCTCAACTCCATAAAAATATTTATTGCTCAGATAATATAATATAATATTGACAGAATTAGTAACAAATCTGTTTGGGTCGTCTTAGGAACATGGAATATTTCTAGTTCCTAAGACGACCCGAACAGAGGCTTCGCCGATTGTCTCAATATTTTTTATTGTATTTTAATCATGAAATATAATATGAAACGTTTACTGGGCTCAATACCTGTGAGGTGCCGTACGCGTACACGCCACCGCATCAAAAGTGATGGCTATGTTGTTGCGATCCGTGCACTTTGTGAGTATCCGGTGGCCCATTAGGGGGACGAGGTGAAGGAGGATAACACATCTGAATATGTGAATGTTTATGGTCGTTGGTCACCAAACGGTTCCGTTTGCTCGTTTATAGCCCAATGCTATAAAAAAAAAAAAAACGGATATACATGCTTCTGGCAGGTAAAAGACCTTTAATAAATTTACAATTTTATAAATACCCTTCAGGCATGAATGGCAAAAGCCAAAAAGTGTGACTCGCCCACGCGATGTTGTAGCTGTCATCATCGAAACAAAATAAAGAAAAAATAAAGCCTACATTTTAGATTAGAAGAAAATCATGTGTACATGGCGGGGCTCAAAGCTGGATTACTTAAGCCCAAACTACTAACCACTAGGATACCGCACATAGTTAGTTATCTCTGCAAAATTTCAGTAAAATCTCATACACTACGGAGGTTTAGGAGATTAAGCCTGACAAATGTAAAGATATGAAAGTATTATATACTGTACTGTGTGCCGCGGTTTCACCCATGTTAGATCTTGAAATATAGTGATTTTATGTTGCCCCTGATTGTGATCAATATCTGTGCCAAATGACACCAAAAGTCGTAAAGTAGTTTTCGTGCGAACGAATAATAGACAAACGTAAAAACCTTTCACATAACATTAAGTAGGAGTAGGTATAAGCCAGATATTGTTTTAAAATTATTCCTCTCTCATACCTAAATATTTAGTTTGCTCTATCGGCTCTCCCAAATCGATTCAATCTTGTCCCTGTTGCAAATAGACTCAGTGGCATCACAACCTCCCAAGGAAGCTGAGGGCTTCTGTGAGTGTTCTAGTGAGGTACGGGACTCCTATAGTGAGTTTAGGACCCCCACACTGGGTCCGTGCCCCATCCCGAGTGTGCCGATGCGGCGTAAATGCTTTTCTCGCGTATAAAAAATACGTCACGTATAAAGTGTAAAATCTATCTAATCACATAAGTATTATGATTTTTACTATAAATACCAAGTTCTACCATATATATTATAACAAAGAAAAAAATGTTTTCTTTAATTGCAAATAACATTTATTACTTTTACAGTGTGTTAGTCTAATACACAAATACAAAACAGTTAAAAATATAAAAAGCTTATTCGATGTGGTCTCCATTGGTTACAATACAGTTTTTAAATATTGAGGCGAGTTATCAACAGAAGCACACACTCTTTCCATGGGAAAATTCTTCACTGCTAATCGTATGGATAATTTTAGGGTCTCCAAATTATCATGACGTTTTAGAGCAAGCTGTACCCTCTTAAACTGATTACAAGTCATAATCCATCTGATTAATATCGGGACTAGACGACGGCCAGTCTTCAGCTCTGACGTTCGCTTCCAACCAAGACTTCGTGGACAGAGCTTTGTGACCTGGCGCCCAGTGTTGCGGGAAGAACCATGCTTGATTATTGAACATGGGGTTATTACGGGGCTTAACTACCTTCTCAAGAATGTTATCTTGATACATTTGTGCCTATGTTTTGACGCATTTTTAACAAAAATATGACTCAGTCACTCCTTCGTAACTAACACCCCGCCAAACCATCACTTAAGCCTATGAAGATAATGTCCACGTTGCACTCTGCCAACTAATTGGGAAGCTTCGTTAGAGCTTCGAGCATAAATATGGTAATTTTGTTTGTATAAATGTTGCTCGATTGTGAAAACGTTCTTCAGTGCCTCCTCCCTTTGCGAACCCCTTTAGTAGTGGTTTCAATTTTACCACCCTATTTATCTTTAATTTATGAGCAAAGACATGGCCCATGACCGGTACGTCTCCTATAGGCTGCAAGTCCTAAGCCATCTCTTAAAATACACGACATGGTTCTAGGCGCTAGCACAATAAAGAATTGTATAAAAATGACAGATTCCAAATTCAAATGTAACATATCTTTATTTTCGATTGTAAGAGTATTTGTGGCCTGACTAAGTTTAATGTTAAAATAATCAAAACCAGCCTAAATGCTTATTAATGTCCTAAGTTTACGCGAATGTCACTCATTACAATAAAACTACTTTTACTTTTTGAATCAATTTCATTGACTTACGACAAATACTAGTGAAAAAAGCTCAGAAGCCCTTGGTAAGCCTTTTCCCTTGGAATGGAGAAAGTTATAGAAAGTTTCATGGTTACCTAATATTTCTAAACGTAAAGTAATTTATCACAAATGGAAAGATTTTGGGTACTTTGTGTTCACTAAAGTACAAATTTATAAGTAAAATTGATACATAAATTTTGTGTTCCAGCATTGTCCTGTACGCTCTTCCGCTTGTACTATTCGTCGTAGTGTCATGGTATACCACCTATAACCTTCCTCATGCATGTAGCTAGCGTAAGCAGAATATTTCAAATGTGACTATAGAGATTAGCGCGTTCACACAAACAAATGTTATAGACGGCTTTTCATTCTGCAAGACGTGGGTCTTAAAATAAGACGCCTAGATTATTTTTAACACGATTTATATATTAAGTAGACAAGGTAACGTACTTACACACAGTTTGATAAAACTTGTTCCCGTCTTAAGTTTATGCGAATGTTACTCATTACAATAAAACTACTTCTACGGATTTTATCGTGGTTTATTTAATTATTTAACTAGCCCGACTTTCCAAGAGTTTTACAGAAACCATAGTCACATTGAAAGTACCGAAGAATTATAATTTTTAGTTGTTCCGATTAACGCACTTTACAATTTTTCACTACATGCTGTTACATCTTATTTTTAGCGAGATTACTTATGAATTCGGCTGAATAACAGTAATAGCGCTTAACATTCATTTTCTGTATCTATCTTTTACCCTTAATTTTTTTTCTAGGCGTTTTCTAGTGAACGTATTACGCCCCTAATAATGGTAATCGATAAGAAAACACATGTCTGGGTAGTTAATGGAACAATAATAGCAGACGTAATCGTTAGACCTTCGCATGAATGCTGAAAAAATACTGCCTCTTATCTTTCAGATCTCATCTAGTGATTGGCTACCGAATTTTGAAAATCGATTCGTTTAGAATTCGAATCACGTCTTTCAACTGAAGTTAGACATCTTTACGACACAGTTTTATGTCGCACAAGGAACAAATTGGCGAAACGAATGGTTCAATTGAAGTCAAAATACAAATATATACAGACAGACTACGTATGACTTAAATTGATGCAAACAGTGTAGGTAATTACAATAAAATATGCAGCGTATTACTAACAAACGCACCATACACACACATGCACACACGCACGCAAACGAACACAAACAGATACACACATACATTCATAAGTAAATTTTCTATTTTTGATTTGTTATATCCTATAAATTAATTTTGTTTTATTTTGTTTAACACAATATTCACGGTGGAGGAACGGGGCATCCAATGTTACGGGCCACCAGACTAGTACAGGGCCCCCTGCTAATAATACGTAAGCAATTTTTTGTTACAGAATAAAATATTTTTTTTATTTTTTCATAATTCAGCTTACCTAATCGCCTGCAAAACCTTTAACAATATTTTATACGTAGATCTAAACCAACATGCTGTATGTATTTTTTTACTGTCGCTACATCCTACCCACGACTCCACCCGACAGCAAAAGTTAGTGTTTCTATAGTCTGTCTTATTCTGGCCCATAAACTACAACGGTGTCAAATTTCACCAAAATCCATACAAGTAGTTTTGGCCTTTAACTAACACCCATATGATCATCGATCCAGACATTCGCATTTACAACATTAAGACTAAATAAAAACAATTTGAAACGTTTGAAAATTTTGTCACGATGGTGTCCAAAACAATAATAGTAAAGATGAGATTATAAAGAAACAACTTGATTGTTATGATGAAGCTTGCACTTGAAATACTGCAACGTCCGCATCGTGTCCCCTGGGGACGCGGAGAGGCCAGGCTCAGCAGTGATCTTTGTATTTTATTTTCCCATTTCCAAAGGTTGACCCATTTTCCATATCAACCGCTTAAACGTGAGTTTACTAAGTGATAACCGTTAGGTTGATATTCTTCGCTCTTAGCCCTTCGTATTCTCTTAGAAAATATGTGCCGCGAGCAAAAGCTAGTTTGTACTGAGATATTGAATGAAACCTGTAGAAAAATATGCTGTGAGAAAATAAATTCGTAGAATAAAAAGTGAAAGAGATAACATAATAGTAGTGCGTTGAATTTTGTTATTGTGTACGTTATTGTGTATATTATGATACCTACTCCATAAAATTTGGCACATATTTTTGGTGTAATTAAAATTAGCAAACAATCACACATTCCTGAAGTGAATTATAGAAAAGCTTTTTTCCACATATTTTTAATTTATTACATCTCATAAGTTTAAAATCTACAATCACTCACGCATCCCTGAACTGAAGCATCAAAAAGCGTTTGAAAAATATAATTTCTACAGACATATTTATATTCTATTTTGAAATATTTCCATTTGGTAAAGTAAATGCAACACTTTGTAAATATGTAATTTAGATGAATAACCATAAAATAAAAAGTTTTCTCAACAATTCAATCTTAATGACGACGATAAATTATTCATAAGTGAAACTATGCAGTAGTGAAATTTGCATTGCCCGTATAGAAACAAGGCTTATCTGCGCTCCAATATAATTTTATGGCGGCTTTAAGGAAACTTCGGGCTCACAAGGTATAACAATATTCTTTTATCGCATTCTTACTGCATGCTATTACTATCACTCTTAATTGTTTTCGTAGTTTATTAAATCTATGTAAATAAAAATGAAACCCACTAAATGCATGTAAGCCCACAGCTTCCCCACCATGGTTCAAGCCTTGTCGTGGCGGCGGGGCTCAGTAGTCTGAGGACTCCTTGCACTCCTCTTATAGGAAAACTGGTCCAAAGAGCAATACCCCATTGCACTATCCCAAAGTCGGTGGGTAAGTGGTGCGGCGCAGCCCTGCTGTGGAGGAGGCATCGGTCCCTTAGGGGGCTGACTAACCGTCGAGGTGCAAAAATGATTTGTTGCTCTGGGGTACCTCAGCAAAGGCGGCACTGATGTCACCCGCGGTGGTTTTTGTGGGCATTCGGCACTATAACGAGCCACGGAGCCTTTTGACTACTAGCAACGCCCATATACATCCGGATTATTTCCATGTAGATACGTTGTCCTGCTTACCTCCTCCCCTTCTATGGGCCATCCACTAATCACAGACCTCACGGAACACGACAGCATAGCTCTATGTGCATGTGTGTGATAGGCACTTTCCCGATCGCGCCGGCCCAATTCCAATTCAATGCAGCACGGCTTTTACTAAATTCTTTTCTCCTACAAAATTTGAACATCCTTAGATTCTAAGAACTTTGTGTACTTAAAAGACAAAGTTATGATCAAAATCCAAAGGTGCATGATACAATAACCGCTTTCTGCGTTAACAAGAACACCTAATTCATTGTATAAAATCTTCGGTTACTTCTAATATATAACTTATGATATCAGGACATTTGTCATCTCAATCAACCCGTGTCGGGATCGTAAAATACTTAATAAACCGCGATAAAATCCTTGAAAGTAGTTTCATTATAATGTGTACATTCGCGTAAGCCTAGGAAATTATTATGATACGGCATGTGAACGACTTCTTGCTACAGTAGGCTGTAATGTGTAGAAACTGTGTTAATATATCCGGTGAAGTCTCAATGAAGGTTTCAACCAGAAACCTTTCAATACGTTTTTTGCCGATGCCTATAGACATCAGCTTATAGCTTGTACGGTCAGGTTGCTCTCCTGTCTACTCCTCCAATGGACCACCGGAAACATACGCACCACGCGAAATAGGTCTCCTTTCAGTGGTATGTATCATGTGAACGAGTGGTACCTCCCCGCTCGTGCCAACCCAATTCAACTACAATACACCACTAGATGCAGGTACTTGCGTAACACTGTAAAAAGATTTCACGTTTTCAAATCCTTCACTTGACAATAGCTCTCTATTTACGTAAATAAATCCGACCATTAGGATTAAAATCGTCGAGAATATTATGGAAGACTTGATAGGATAAGCCAAACAATTAACGACGATTTTTTATAGTTAGTGTGACAAACGAGCAATGGAAGCCTTTCAACGACTACCGACGCCCTTGGACATCAGCATAATCATGTGCCTGTAAATGCATTGCCCTCTTTTCCCCCCCCCCCCCAATGGGCCACCGGCTACTCACAAGCCGCACGCAACGCAACACTCTAGGTGTAGGTTTACAGCGGTATCAAGTGAGGTACTTCTCCGGTCGCGTCGTCCCAATTCCGTTGCACAGGAGGATGTAGTGTCATGTCAATTCATCGGTGGGATGACAATCACCACGTAGTTGACGTTCCAGGATTGGCATGAGTGGTAGGGTATCAACCATCGTGGCGTTAATTAAATCAGAGCAATGTCTAACAGTCGACCAATAAAGGTATCCCGGTAAGTGATATAGCTAAGTACGTACAAGAGGAATAGCCATGCGCTCGTACTGCTGTACTAGGCCAGCACGCCCAGATAATTAATTACCTAATTCAATAAACATAGGTCACTAACTAGGCACTATCTCTTTCTTTTTACGGCCACCGAGGTCCATGAAAATCCGAATAATTACTATGCCGTCTACTCACATAACTCGAACTAAACGCGACACCGAAGATGTCACTTTACGCCTGTATCATGTGAGCAAGAGGTGAGATCTCTCGTCGTGCCGGCTCGATTGCGCTGCTATGCAATATGGCACTACTTCTTACTAAAGTTTATCAATTACGTTCCTCATAAGCTGACACGGACTTCTGTAAATGGGAGCCTGCGTATCTGACCCGTAGGCGAATAAGCCAATGAGGCATCGTATCTTCTTATCATCGTGTTATATTAATTGCTGTGGAAAACGGCAGGCACTGTGAGAGGAGAGAAGAAAGGCGAGCAATGCATCTGCGTGATAATATTGCGAATGCTTTTGGGCATCGGCAGTGGTCAAAAGGTTTCGATTGACGCCCCTTATATACTATGAGAAATAATGGTGTTTTGTTTCTGCAGAAAATATATCCTCGGAGAAAATTAATTAACAAATTTTATAATAATCATCTTAGTGAATCTTATGTATCGACACGTTTAGTTCCACCTTGAAAGACTGTAAACAAAGTCTGGTTTTTTTTTTAACTTATGGTGGGTACTCTGAAAGAACACGAGTCGTATTTAAATCGGCATGTCCACATTTGTTCCCATTTAACTCTGTTATCCGCACACGCTATCCAACAATCACGGTCCCATACCCCTTCTGAATGCACATCAACTACGTTTTAACACTTCAAAGTGTAATTCCCTTTTAGTTGCCCATTCAAATCCGACAGTCAGTTTATTATGAAAAATTCCCAGAAATAATGCCATTTGCTATTCACACGAAACTTGTGCCTCTTTGCGTGCAGTAAATTTTACACAAAACGTATACTTTTCAAATTGTAATACGCCTGATTAAAACATTTTCGTAAAATTTGTAAGACACACATTTGTTAACCTAATTTGTTTCTTAGGTGGATAATATGAAAAAAGATTGCCAATATAATTAACAACAGACCAAGAATTTAGCCAATGCCGTTTCATTTAATTTCTGTCGAAATTTTTCCTGACTTACTTAGACTAAGCAGGGTCTTTATTGGGTCCCCAGCAATGTTCAAGCCTTGTCGTGACAGTGGGGCTTAGTAGCCTGGGGGTGAACCCAGGCGAAGCCAATTGAACCGAGGGGGATCTGGATCTTTGCACCTTATAACAAGAGGGGGCTAAAAGATCAGGAGGAGGAATCGCTCTCGTTATCCCTCTTATAAGAAGAGGGGGCTTGAAGATCAGGAGGAGGAATTGCTCTCGGTACCCCTCTTATAGGAAGATGGGACTTAAGTGCAACTGGAGGTTGTGCTTTTGCGCACGGGGCAAGGGCCGAGGATGGGTACCTCACCCCATTGCACTGTTCCAAAGTGAGTGGGGTTGTCCTGTAGTGATGGGCAACCATATCTGTGCAGGTGCAGTCCGTCCCCTAGGGGGCTGACTTTCCGTCAAGGTGCCCTGATGATTGTTGTTCCGGGGCACCTCACAAAGGGCGGCACTGATGGCACTCGCGGTGGTTTTTTGTGGGTATTCGGCACTATCATGTGCCGCGAGTCCCACACACTACTGGACCCCACCGAGGGCCGGAGAAATCGCGTAAATCTGTTTCCTCGAGTCAACATAAAAAAGGGTCTTTATTTTGTACCATGCCATTTCGTGGCGGTGGGGCTCGGTAGCGTAAGCTCAGGCGAACTTGGGGGACTGCACTCTGCACCTCTCTTAAAGCAACAGGAGGCGCTTTGCGCCGTGCGCATGGGGCGAGGATGGGCACCTCATCCCATTGAACTGTCCCAAAGTCGGTAGGGTTGTCGTGTGGTGCAGGACAACCCCATCTATGGAGGTGGCGTCGCCCTCTAAGGGGACTGACTAGCCGTCTACGCCTCACCAAAAGCGGCAGTGATGCTACTCATGGTGACTTTTGTATTTATTCGGCACTATAATGTGCCGCGGGCTCCACATATCAGTGGACTTCACCCTGGACCGGTAAGGGCGCGCCAATACGTCCCCGCGTCAGCGAAGATAAAACGGTGTGACGATCATAATGTTGAATTTAGCGGTGTTTGACTTCCGCACCTGGTTTACTTCTATTCTAGCGGAATAGGGGAATAAGTGAATAGACAGTGCACTTGAGCCTGCACAAACACTTGTGCACTATAATAGGTTATACGTAGATGGCTCGTCTCTCGATAACATATGTTCTTATGTTTTATTTTGTGCACAGATGAACAAGTACTTGGATACTATTTACTGGCTGAGAACTATACGTGAGAACTTTCATTGTAAAACAGACTATATATTGATACACGAAGAAAAAGTTCCATCCTGTTATGAAGAATTGCTCGGATGGAGGAATTTCGAATATGTAATATTATAATGTTTCATATGCTTACGATTTTATTATTTTTATTTAAGCATCATCATCATCAGCCGGACGACATCTACAGCTGGACATAGGCCTCCCCCATGGATCGCTATAGATCATGGTCACGAGTCATCATTGTATCCGGCAGTTCACCGTCACCTTAATCAAGTATATGACGGTTTTATTTAAATACAGCCAACTGTATTCCAAATCGAATAGTTCTTATCTATAATTAAGATCGTATTACTGTTACTGTTTACTTGTACAATAATATATGCAAGTACGCAACAAAGACGGAAGGTGTCATCACTTCTCCTCATCAGGTCAGGTATCAGGTATACTTAAAATCAATATAAGAAAGCAATGGAGAGTGATAGTAATATCATGCAGTTAACACTGCGATAAAAGTATATTGTCATACTTTATGAGCCAGACGTTTCCTTGCAGCCACGACAGAATAATATTGGTTGGCACAGATAGGCCTTTAGGCCATACGGACATTGCAACTTACGTAATATATATTTTTGACGACCGGTTGGTAACGTGGCTGTTCGGCTGCGTGTAACCCGCCTAGGGTATGAATTTTCATATATGTATTTGTATAATAAAAACCTAAATATATAAAATTTCTTAAATTTATTAGAAAATATTAAGTATATTTCCGTTGTCTAGTGTATGTAACAGAAGTCCTTACGGTGCTTATCACAGGACCAGGCTAGCGGTGTGTATGTAGAGGTAAATATTAGTATATATGTAATATGACGACGGCAGTGTATACTTTCAGTTATGAATAATTTTTAATAATTAACACGTCTATGTTATATTTTAGAATGGGCTTTTAATTTAAATGAGAGAATTTTGTATATAGTAAACAAATCTAACCTATGCCCAAAAAATTACCTTACATACCATTTTGTTCATTTTTTCTCAGACTAAAACTTATGTCGTAGAAGAGAAGCCCAAAATAACTTCTTAACCTTACTATGAGTGCTCGTCGGGTGGTGAGACTAGATTTGGGATTAAGTAGCTATTTGTAAATGCACCAGGTAGCATCAGATCAATTTGTAATTTTAGTCTCAGATGTTAAACATCGAGTCACTAATTTTCAAATATAGTTCAAAGTCTTATATTTTATAGACTAGAATCCCTCCCGAAAGAAATTGTTTTTCATATGCATTTAATTTGTAGCAGAATTTGTAGGTAACGTGTAATGTTAAGTATATGGAATCGTTAAACATCATCATCATCATTATCAGCCCTTATCGGTCCACTGCTACATAGGCCGTTTTCAAGGAACGCCCGGCCCATACCAGACCAGCTGTACGCAGATCGCCTTCCCACCTGGTGAACGGTCGAACAACACTTCATTTTTCTACACGCGGCCTCTACTCCAGAATCTAAGCGCCCCATGAGCCATCTGATCTTCTGAGAGTGTGACCAGCCCACCGCTGCTTCAGCGAGGTTATTCTTCGCGTGATATCGAGAACTTTAGTTATCTGCTTTATGATTTTATTACGAATTATATCGGACAAATAAACACCCAACATAGCTCGTTCAATAGTCTGTTGAGCTACCACAAACTTGCGGACCAGTCCTAAATAAGACTCCATGTTTCAGCCCCGTAGGTCACCTAGGAGAGAACGCATTGGTTCAAGACTTTTGTCTTCAAGCTCTGCGGTAAAAGTGACGTGAGAATGTGACGAAGCTTCCGGATTGCTGCCCAACCCAACTGAATCCTTATATCGGTTTCCTTTTCGATGTTATGTCTATCTAATTGCAATAGTTGCCCGAGGTAGACGTATTCGCCCACGACGTCGTGAATAGCACCATCCACGTCTACCGGCCTAGGGAGAACGTGTTTGTTGAACATGACCTTTGTCTTGTCCAAGTTCATCCTAAGGCCAACACGTCGGGAGGATACATTTAGGCTGTACAACATTTGCTGCAATCTATCCAACGATTCGGTTAACACAACTATTTATTATACAAAAAAAAAAAAAAAGTCTATAAGAGATCCTAGATTGTACACAAACAATTGACTTAAAACATTAAATAAAGTCTACATTTAAGCTTTTAAGCGATTTATACTCTTCGTGAATATATGCCATAGAAGATCTATAAAATCATTCAATTACGCAAACTCACACTTCATTACGACTGCAATGTTTTATGTCTGCTCCAACTTGGCATGATAATTCGCGACAAGATCTCTAGGCTCGGTGGGTTACACAAATAACCATTGGCAAAGCAAGTTTTTTATTTTCAACTAGCACCACCACACGGTTTTACCTGTGGTACGTCGTGGTATAAAGCCTCCCACGGTAGAAGGACAATTCAACAGAAAAATACTTTTTCAATTCGGGTTAGTAGTTCCTGAAATTATTGTATTGTAACAAACAAATAAACTACTTAGCTTTACATTATTAGTGTAGATTGAACGTAAATATACATATAATAATATATAATATAAAACTGATTTATGATTACTTTCATTTTGAGATTTTTACAGTATATAGGGATAGAAGATGATAATTGCAATAAAACTAGCATATGAATATACTTTATTGTATACTAGGTGTAGCAATGGTTAGACTACCTTGCTCGCCTGTGACCGAGAATCAGTAGGGAGGGAAGGTTATCGAGTGATCCCGGGCCGTAAGGTGGGTTGTTGGACGGCCTCCTATCCGGTGGACTAACGACTTGGCTAAGGCGGCGGGGGCCGCTGGAAGCAATTGGCTCGTGACCGTGACTTGTGGCGACCTCTGGGACAGGACCTAGTCCAGCGTAGGACCTCGTCCAGTTGATGATTATGCTGATACTATATTTAACTAGATACTCGTAGTTCCACCACGTACAAATAATAATAATAATACCCAGAGAAATACATTTACTTATTATTTACTACTATGACGCTTACTCGCGGTAGCGCGTCTAGCCAAATTCTAGCCAAACTCTAGAAATGAACATGCTAACGAAGCAACGCGGGAATAACCCGCGAAGCTAAATCTTCTCTTCCTTTTTTATAGTATATATTTGCCCCTCGCAAACGGGCCTTTTGATGACTACTGACGCTCATAGACATATGTGTAATTATCATGCACTGCCCTCCTTTCCTTCTCTCCTCCATTGGATCACCGACTACTCACAAACCACATGGGACACGAGAATGATTATGACCTTACGGCGGTACCATGATAGCGAGTGGTCATGGCGGCCCATTTCGCATGCACTGCAGAAAACCTGGTGACTATTTAGATCTCACTTCTTATGTCGTGTTAATCCATAACCAGTTTGGTGTAATCCACAATCATCATAATGTACCGGTTGACTCTCATTTCATGTTTGTTGATGATGAGGCTGCTTAAAAACATAACATTATACATATAAAAAAATAACATTATACATATAAAAAAAATTACATTATACATATAAAAAAAAATAACATTATACATATAAAAAAAATAACATTATACATATAAAAATAACATTATACATATAAAAAAATAACATTATACATATAAAAAATAACATTATACATATAAAAAAAATAACATTATACATATAAAAAAAATAACATTATACATATAAAAAAATACACTTGCACGATTTGTATTACTTAGGTAAAATACGTTCATAAAAAGAGGCCTATATCGAGCAGTAGTTTTAAAAACTAATAGCGTAATCTTAAAAGTATAACATTACAATAAAACTATTTTTATGGATTATATAGTTGTTTATTTAATTATTTAACTAGCCCGACGTTTCAGAAGCTTTATCAGCAACCATGTTCCCGCGAGGACTGGCCACTGTAAGACATCAATAATATAACATAGCCTCCTTATTATAATAATTTTGAATTAAATAATAATTTTTAATTATAAAAATTTGTTAATAACAGGTTTCAACATTATAAAATAATTGTTAGTACCAGATTACACGCCATAAAAATACGACGGAAAACGTCAAGTACAGAAACGTTAAGTAGGATACCTACATTAAGGAAAGTCACAGACTAGATCCTCACTTCAATTATCCCGTCGCAAACGCCAGGAGCTTCCCTTGTTGATATTCACGGCGACTCGAAACCCCCGAGGTGTCATACTCCACTCATCTGCGCGTCAACTAAATTAGTTTATTGCTATCATCCAGGTAAATACAACAGGGTACGAGCGCTAATGATATTCATTTGTTTTGTTTATGGTTGTTGTGTTTACTTTATTTTAGATTAAATTATTTTCACACTTTTAGAGTACTAGGGGTACTCGAGGCCTTTTTATTATTACCGAGGCCCATGGACATCACATTGTTCCCTCTGTCCCATACGCCACTGGCAACTTTTAAGCCGCACAAACACGGCAACATAGGTATCACTTTGCCGTGGTAGATATCATATGAGCGGAAGATAACTCCCCGGTAGTGTCGGCGCAATTCGGGTGCAATGCAGAATGTATTAGGGTAAGTTTTTCATGGTTTTTTTCAGAATTGTGAGCGGGAGGAGGTTAGGAGCTCCTCACTGTGGTTCAAGTCTTGTCCTGGCAGTAGGGCTCAGTAGTTTGGGCTGAACCCAGGCGAAGCCAATTAATGTGAGGACTGCTCCTTTTGCTCCTCTTATAAGAAGAGGTTAAGACCAGGAGCAGAACGCACTATTCCTAAACCTCTTATAAGAAGAAGAGAAGAGCAGGAGGGGGACGCACTCTTTGTACACCTCTTATAAGAAGAAGAGACTAAATAGCAATAGCAATTGCACATGCGGCAAGGGGCGAGGATGATGACCTCATTCCATTGCGCTGTCCCAGAGCTGGCGGGGTTATTCCATGTTGTGGCTACAACCCCATCTTGTGGCGGTGGTCTTAGGGGACTGATAAGCCATCGAGGTGCCCTGATGAATTGTAGTTTCGGGGCACCAGAAAAGGCGACTTTGACTGCACACGGATTGGTTATTGTGGACATTCGGCACTATAATTTACCGCCAGCCGTACACACCACAGGACCTCACCCAGTCTATGAGCGTGGGTTGTCCTTCATAAGGTCCAATTCTTATTTAGGTAAAAGTCAGACTACGGATACCAACTGCAACGAGCCGGAGGCCTGTAAAAATATTATGCTACGGATCCCTGAAACAAAAGAAGTATTTCGGGACGTGGATCAACCCACTTTTTTAATGTATGTGTGCTAGTTACGAGCAAGCAATAATTGGTATTATTATAAAGCCGAATTGTGTACATATCAAATCACCGAAAAAGCTACGCACTCTTTCCGTGTGGAAATTCTTCACTGCCAATCGTATGGACTGTTTCAGGGACTCCAAATTATCGTCGTGCTTAGAGCAAGCTGTACTCTCGAAAACTGACTATAAATCATAATCCGGTGGATGAAGGTCGGTACTAGATGAAGGGTAGTCTTCAGCTCTGATCAAGTCCGGAACGTTTGTTTAACCAAAATTGGATAGACCGCGCCTTACGATCTGGCAACGAGTATGGCGTTATTAAGAGGCTTAATTACCTTCTCAAGAATGTTATCTTGATACACTTGTGCCGATGTTTGGATACTTTCTCCATAAAAATACGGCTCAGTCACTCCATCATACACCACCAAACCATCACTGAAGTCGGATAATGCCCAAGCACACACTGTCAACGAATTGGAAAGCTCAGATCATAAATACGGTCATTTTGTTTGTTAAATTTTTTGTGACGCATAGGGGTATGCGTACCGCAAAGAATAGTCCGAAATTCAGAATTCCGAATTTCAGAAAAGGGCCTCTAGTTGTTTATGTTTTACCATCCTGCTCATATTTAATTTGTCTGTTAATTAATACCCGTCTCCTATGGCTGTAAGTCCAAAGTCATGTCTTAAAATACCCGACATGGTTCTAGACGCTATCTTCGCTTCAACAGATAAAATCTTTTGCATTCGGAATGGAATATTTTCGAGTCTTACTGCCTTGACTATCTTTTTCGTACAAACACTAAGTGGACGGCCAGATATCTATTTCTCTGTCACAAACAGAGGAAGTCTCATCGTACCTGTTAGTAGCCTGGTTCACAAGCATCTCGCTATTACCAAGTGAATGGAATTTTAAAAATTGCATTTGGCTCTATACCTAATATTCTGTTCTTTTTATCACCCCAATCCACTGTAATATCTCAAAACATTGATCAAGGCGCCAACATGAGACAACACGTTGAACAATCGTATAAAAACGACAGATTCCAAACGCAAATGTAATACTTTTTATCCCTAATTGGGATAGGATTTATAGCCAGATTAATTATATAATTACGGTAGGATCAATATTTGCGGAGTTACGAGAGAGAAGTCGCGAGGCGCTCCTAATATTTAATATACTCTAACGACAACGTGTGTATCATTTCAGAAATAATGGTTGTCCAGAACCAAGTGAGCCCTATCAATATACGTAAAAACATTATATCATAACTCAACACAAATAAATGTAATATTAAAAATAATAAAAACAACCAATATATTCCAGTCATATATCAGTCATATAAACACAATGCATAAAATTTTATAGCATGGCCATAATAAAAAATTATCGAAAAACATAACAAAACAATCAGTAAAACGAAATAAAAATTTCCGATATTTTAATAATGCACGTAACTAAAATACATCGAGAACATATATACGAGTATTATTCCAATAAAGAGCACGGAAGTTTTTTAGCTTTGTAAATATAACGCACAAAAACATTTTTTATTCGACATAACTTGACCCGGATAAGAAAATGGGATGTAAAAAAACAACGGAAAATAAACCATAACATGAAATTGCGAATAAAGCTCAGCGGTAGATCAAAGTTTGGCCTGAGCGTTTTTTATACTATAATAAACAGTGAGAATTTGCGGGAGTTTATTATGTTTTCAACACTGGACTGGACATTTAATAATGCCGAATTCTTTTGTGCTCAATTTCACGTTGATCTTTCTTTACATGCTTATATTCTATTAGTAGCATCCCATAGTTTATCGCGTAACATTGTAAAATATAAAATCTTCACTCCCCAGGTCTAGGTGGGGTGTTTCTTTGTCCGATAGAATTCGTAAAGAAGTTCTAAGGCAGAGAACTAATGTATCCGATATCACGCGAAGAATAAGCTCGCTGAAGTGGCAGTGGGCTGGTCACACACTCAGAAGATCAGATGGCGAATGGGCCACTAAGTTTCTGGAGTGGAGGCCACGTTTGGGAAAACGAAATATTGGATTCACTAGGTGGGAAGGCGATCTCCGAGCAGTCACTGGTCCGGGATGGATGCGAATTGCAGGAGATCGGTCGTTTTGGCGTTCTTTGGAATAGGCCTGTGTCCAGCAGTGGACTGATAAGGGCTGATAATGATGACGAGACGCACCCGACAGGATAAAGCATCGTACGTACCGTATTACTATCATATTATCACTATCATTATCAAATCTAGTCTTAACAACACCCATACGTTAGGTATTAAGAGATTTATTTCTCAAAAAAGACAATACAGCCACTTACATGAGAACATAACTTAGGTTTAAATTGATTATAAATTAACAGCCAGCATTAATTTATACTTGCACAATGCCTCCATATCAGTATATAAATGTAAAAAAACAGTGGGTTGTATAACAATTATTGGAATAAACGCTGGCAGTCTATATTTAAGTGGGTAGGAGAATTTGTAAGAGTACAAAGGGGTGGTTACAATGAGTGATAATAGTGATATTTCTACGTGTGTTATTTTAAATATATTAATAATTAATACGTTACTATTCTTTAAGCTGTTGAAACTGTAGCATTTGACATAGAAATCTACATACATACAGACATATACACACTCGAACAACATTATCCTCCTTCTAAAGGCGATTGACTAAAAACAACACATAAAACAACATAGCAAATAAGTATATGAAATAAAGTGAACACTGTTTCTTCGTTAGTTAAATGTACACCCATAACAAAATTATTAAATTTTATGACATTATTATGATATTAAATACTCGATGACATAAATACTTTTATGCGTTTAGTTCTGTAAAACACATAAATGGTGTTTTCTTATGAGCCCACCGTTGCACGCGAACAGGCGATCACGCCTTTCATTCTTTTGAAACAATCCTAAGTGAATGTACGAATGTAAGTGAATATCCTGATATTTCAAATATATTTATCATACTGAATACTGGTATTTAATGCGAAGGTACACAAACAGACGGATTATTTGACTATAAGAAACTGTAACGTTATGGACGTAGTATCAACAGAAAATGTGATTTTTGATTCATGTAATTTGGTTAAAACTGTTTGTTTACAATGAGATCATTATAGCCGGTTCATAATTGATTTTACTAGCGATTAATCGGACGTCAAGTCAGGCAACAGCACACACACTCGACTACGATGAGCCGCAACGACACCCTTAGGAAGGGACTAATCCAAATACGATCCGCGATTTTCTAGCTCAAACAAAGCCGCCGTACCGGCTATGCATTCTGAGACTATCACACGCGGATCTTTTTATCCATCAGAAGGTGAAGGTGGATCGGCCCCCCAGTAATAATCTCCATATCCATGAGCCAAACGTCAGCGCCGAGGCCATTTCTGTAATGGAACGCGAGCTGCCCCCGACGTCAGAATCGGGGCAGGAGGCATGATAATAACAGTTAAATTACTGCTACAAAAACTCTCTTATCGGGATGCATCTCTCCCACCATTGGGAGAGATGCATCCCGATAAGATCGGTTTCTCTTTGGACCCAAACCTAGTCTCTTCGCGAGACGAGAACTCATAAAAATCCGATGAAGCTGTCTTGGGCTTCCCTTCGCTTCCACAGCATAAGTTTAGGTAAAAAAAAAAGAAGTTTACTCGGACGTCCACTAACCATTCTTTATATACCTTTTATGAATAGTAAAAAAAAGTACCTTCAATCCTATTATCCCCGAAGATGTAGCAGAGATGTGCTAGTACATCCACAATCGTAAGTCCAGTTGATATACTAGAAGACCCACGATTAGCCACGGTACTGAGGCCCATGATGTCATAGGTGGCAAGCCTGTGGGCATTTGGGGCACATTCCAATCCCGGACAATGTAATGTATTCCCACATACTATTATGAATATTATGTGGGTTTAAGTAAGCAGTTGAAGCCTTTAATAACCACTGACGCCCAGAAATTTATTACAGACTTACTTAAACAGAACTAATATTGACAGAATTTATTATCATGCATATGTGTTGCGCTGATTTTCAATGATATAAACCTGTATAATGAGAGCGGGGATACCTAAACAGTCGTAAAATTGTTAAAAAGTGAGGTTCAATTTGGCTGTATAACACCCAGAGGCCCAAAACCACTTACTAAAAACAACACAAAACAAACTAGTAGATCTTCACAATCTTATTTACATAGCAACCAAGTGAGACCAGGAGCTAGCTAATTCAGCTGTCATGTATAAATGTTCTATAGCACCAGCTTTTGACTTATCAGATCAAATAACTACACAACATACGTACATGGCATTGTCATAGTTGGCTGTATTTTCGCGGCGGTTTCATGGGAGAGAGAGATATTTACACAGTCGTGCCGGTCTAATTTGGCAATATCATGACCTAAAGCAGGAAACCTCGCTCTTAAAAAAAATCTATTTATTACGCTCATTATATACATATGCTTTAAACAATAAACGTACTTACAACACGAATACATTTACAACACCAAACAAACTAGTCGACAGAACTTTACAATTTTATTTATAAAGCAACGAAGTGAGACCAGAAGCTACCTAATTCAGCTGTCATGTATAAATCTTCTAAAGCACCAGCTTTTAACTTATCCGATCAAATAACTACACAACATACGTACAAGGCATTGTCACAGTTGGCTGCGACTCACACTAGCCAGCCAAATGTGTCGCAAGATAGTGAATCAAGATGTAACGTATATATTGCTGTTGGTTTTACTTTTAGTTTACCAAAACCATGTTGACGTAATTCATGTGTCGTACCTTTAAAGGAGCTATGTTATGTATGATTTTAAAATGGAATTACGGATTTGGACTGTATTATATAATATATCATCATTTAATAATAATAATAATACCTCTGGACTAGTCACACCACGTTTGTCTAGTCCTATGCTAAGTACTGAAAGAACTTGTGCTACAGGTGTTAGACAACTGAAATATGTTTAATATTTTTTATAAGTATAAGAAACTATATACATGTAAAATTTTTATTAGAGAAATGCATATAAATAGATAATCCAGGACTTGAGAAAGATTGTAGCGCAATAAGGCGCAATACACACGATTATCTGTTGTTACCACTGCGCCAGTCCGTCGTCATTTATTAAATTTGTTCTTTGTTTGTATAATCGTGCTAAAATATTGAATAATTGAAAGAAAAACTGAAAATACAAAAAACTTGTGAGTTGTGCAAAACTTAAATTCACAAATGAATGTTGTGTAAATGAGTCAAAAATAATTCTGAATTAGGTGGGAAAATTCTAAGAAAGGAATCGCTCCGTTGGGATACCACGAGTATCGATTTGAGTGAAACCACGAGATAGTTAGTGTTACGAGTATAAAAATTCGTAGTTAATAAAATGTATCCTACTGTTTTTACTATGTAACAAACATTTTGCGTTACAATGTATGTCCCTAGCAACAATATCAAAATATATGTTAACATATATTCGTCATCATTCATCATTATCAGCCGTTATCGGTTCACTGCTGGACATAGGCCCCTTTCAATGGAAGCCAAGACAACCGATATCACTTATATCTCAACCTTTTTTTTTTTTGGTGGCGAAGGGGAATGCATTTACACATGATATCTGGGAGCCCGGGTAGACCCCCAGACCTATGTTAGACTCAGCCATTGGGCAACAGGACCCCACCAGCGACAGTCTGGCCTCAGCGAAAAGGCCAGGCTTCACCTCCACGGGGACTGTCCGGCTACACTATATTCAGTCATTCAGTATACAGTCCCCACGACGCCGTGTTTTTATGAAGTGGTACGGGTTCTGGGAAGGCGCTGCAAATAGCGCCTCCTTCGTACCCCCATTCGTCGTCAACGGGGGTAGGCCGCGTCGGCAGCCTCCTCTCTCACCCGCTCGTCGGCTTCCTTCTGGGACATGACGGTCTCGCAGAAGGTAGCCTGGTAGGACTCATCGCTGCCGATCATCGGCAACGATGATGCTCGACTTTGACAAGTCCCCTCCGACAACTGAAGTCAGATCGTGAAGCAGTGCCGCCCTCTCGGGCACGTCTCGAGGGTGTGCTGGGCCGAGACCACCGCCGCGTCACAATCGTGACAACGAGTCGTCGGCTCCCTGTGGCTCGTCCTACACAGATACTCACCGAAGCAACCATGCCCGGTGAGCACCTGCGTCAGACCGAAGGTGACGGGTTCGCGCCTACGGCGCATCCACCTACTCGAGGACTGAGCATGAGGCAGCCGTTATCTCTCTACCGTACGGCTGCCGCGCTAGGTCCTCCCCCATTTCTGCATTAACGCCACATGCCCTAACCGGCGAGGCCGCAGGATCTCTTCATGCGTGGGGCTCAGACCGAGAGCTATCCTACCTGAGACATAGGAGCAGTTCTTGGCAAGACCCTCTGCCACGAGTTGCCACAGGGGATCGCCGTCTAGGGCTGTCGCTACAGCCCACGATACCTTACGGTACCGCCTGATCGAACTCAGATGCGTAGATGGGCCTTATTTCACGCAGTGAGACTCTCCGCCCAAGTCGGAGCACCGTACGTCGCCATACTCTGACAAACACCGGAGTACAGCTGTCCGCAGGCAGCGCTGGGTACTCCGAGGTTCGGGAGGAGTCTGCCCAGCGCACTCGCCGCCTTCAAGACCTTCGGTCCTACCACGTCACGAGGTCAAAGCCCACCTCGGCACCTCCTTGTAGTCTCGGCCCCGGACACAGACGAGGGTGTCATCCACATAACACCCATCCCGACGAGGAGACGACCTCGCAGTACCTAGTCATAGCCGACGTCGCACAAGGTCGGTCCAAGCACAGAACCCTGTGGGAACGCCACGCCCGACTCACCGCCACTCCACGGACCCCGACCGGTTCTCGAAAGCCACTCCACAACCGGAGAGATACGCATTCAGCAGCCTCACGAGACAGGTACCTTACAGAAGACCAGTGCCTTCCATATCACACTGTGCGGGAGCCTATTGAATGCGTTCGCGATGTCCAACGACACCGCGACCACCACTTCCCCCCTGTGTTCCGCCTCACCCTTCACCGCCCCTACGGGCCGATTAATGATCGATGTCCTTAGGGGCCTATGCCCTTGAGGGCATCGATCATTGACCGTTGTGCTCGGAATCAGAACGCAGACTGTGACCAGAACCGTGACTCAGAGAGTCCGAGTCCCGTGTCCTCCTTCAGATGCTACACGAGGTGGCCACAATCCGTTCTAAAGCCTTCCCAGTCTCGTTCAGCAGCACCACCGGTTGAACTGACGAATTCGAGTCCGTGGGCCGCCCTGCCTTTGGAAGTTGGCAGAGCCGATCCTCCTACCATGCCCCCGGAAATTGACCAGACCACAGACAGCGGTCGAAAACTACCCGGAGGCTACCCCTGAGGTGAAATTACTAGTACTCTCCCGTGCACCCCGCCCGGTGCCCTCTTCTTACTCAGAAGAAGCTCTATTTCAGCCTCCGTAACGGGGGACGGAACAGCCTCCTCCACGCCCGACATCTGCCGAGCCATCCTGGGGGGAGGGGGCCTGAAGCCCACGGTTGTGTCGGAGAACAATTCCCCGGCGATTCTCCCCAGCTGGTCCGGCTGGAGCATCTTCGTGATGGGGGCCGACTGGTCGCGGAGCTTGTTCCGCGCCCACTTGTACGGTTGGCCCCAGGGTTCCCTCTCGAGATCCCTTACGAGCTCCAGCTGGGCCTCCTCCTTTTCTCGTTCAATGGCCTGCTGCAAGATCTTCACTTTCTAGACATAGATCCGCAGCCTGCCTTGGATGGTGGCGCACAAGCCACTGGTGTGTCTCGTCTCCTAGCTGGTGGCGCTTGTGCCACCGGCTTTTTCGTCGCCTTACGACGGACGACGTCCGTCCACGTGCTTCCCTCGCCTTGTGGGGGATGCTCTTCCAGCCCTTTCTCTGTGGCTGGGGCTACAGCCCTGGAGGTTGGGGGACCAAACTTTGGCCCTTTTCCCTTCCCCTTCGTTGGTTGGGGAAGTGCTGGGAACTCCCTCAGGTCCGCTGCTCTACACTTTTCATGCGCAGCCGACATCCTCTTGGCTGCAATAGCCGCCCTTACCTCTTGAGCCAGTGGTTTTGTCACCAGCCAGAGGAGGACGGCAAAGTGGGGCAGGAGGGAGCCTCATCTCCAGTCCCAATATGCGCGCGTCCACAAAATTGCCCACCATTTGTGCAACGTCCTTCATTAAGTCGGCCATATTTGGGACCCCGGTCCCCTCAGCCGACCTTTTCCTTCCTTCTTCTGAGGTTGCTCAACTCTCTGCTGACGAGCGTTGTCCGCCGTAAGACGTTTTACCTCTCAGTCCTTCGTTCTCACCACTAGGGACTCCAGTATCTCCCCGTAGCCCTCCTGATTTTCGCGGCGTTCATCCTTTCAGATTGGCTGACTGGTAATTCGATACCATACTGGCCTACCGGTCTGGTCCAGTATGAAATCTTATTACCTCTTTCGCAACCACCTCGGTTTTACTCGAGTTTATTGTACCAAAAGAATACGTGAGGATGGGTATTGCAAATGTATTTATGGCTTTAACTGTGTTACGGGCGTAGAGATGTGAATGAAGTATTGTGTTGAGGCGGTGTAGGAAGTGAAGTTTTAGTTTTTGTTTAGTCTCCTCGTAAGTAATTTGATGTGACTGACTGTACCCTAAAGTTTCGTTTTCGTCAAGTGGTTTAATAAGAAGGCCCGATTCTAAGGAGTAACTGTGCTGGTACGTGCATCCTTTTTTTGTTGACGCGGCCGAATACCCACAAAAACCACCGCGAATGCCATCAATGCCCCGGAACAGCAAATCATCAGGGCACCTCGACGACCAGTCAGCCCCCTATGGGACCGACGCCACCTCCACAGATGGAGTTGTCCGCACCACACGACAACCCCACCAACTTAAGACAGTGCAATAGGGCGAGGTTCCCATCCTCGTAGCTTGCCCCGTGCGCAATAGCGCCACTTCATTGTTTTTCACTTTTGTCCCCTCTTCTTATAAGAGAGGTACAAAGAGTGCCTCCTCCTCCTGCTTTTTAGTCCCTTCTACTTATAATAGGGATACAGAGAGCATACACCTCCTCGGTTCAATTAGCTTCGCCCAAGGTGTCCCGGATCACCTCAGGCTACTGAGCCCCACCGCCACGACAAGGCTTGAATCATGGTGGGGATACGTGTATCCTATTTTAATTGAGTTTGACATTTATCAATTCCAAATTCCATTTTTATATCATTTGTAAATTGCTCAGCGAAGCTACTTAGGTTATATAGGTCATGCTCCTTATCAGCATAGAGTTTTATGTCGTCCATGTGAAGCCACTTAGGCTTCAAGTATATTTTGTCTGTAAAGTATTGTCCCTGAAGTATAAGTGGTATCCTTTCGATGCTGAGTTTAATAAGTTTGAGAGTGGATTAGATGCCAGACAGAACCATAGAGGGCTTAAAGCATGGCACTGAAGGATACCTCTTTGTATTTTGATTGGTGCGGTTTCTATAAATGAAGTGGGAGTGGTAAGTTTAAGTCGAGTTGTTAGCTTTCATGGTCTGTATTAGCAACGAGTGGGGAACAGATTCATATGTTTTTTTTATAATCAACATACATGGAGTATAAATCAGTCTTGGTTTTCTGGACATGTTTTAAAATGACAGAATCTATGATTAATTATACTCTACAGCCTTGACTGAACTTACGGCCCCCCTTTTGTTGTTCAGCCAAGGTACTATTATCTTCGACGTGCTCATATATTAATTCAGAAATACAGAATGTCATTATTTTGTAGACTTGTTTACAAACTAAACAAGTAATTGGTCTATATTTTGCTGGGTTGGTAACTTTTTAGATGACTTTTGTTTCGGAATGTACATTCGTCGGGTTGGGTCGGTATCTTTGAAATGTTGTAGCGTTTGCAAGAATATGTTGTTTATATAGATATCTCTTCTTGGCTGCTGAATGTTGAGTTCACACGTTTCTGACACATTCAAACATTGTGAGAAATGTGTTTCCAAATGAAACCTCAAATGTTGATGATGTTGTGGTTCTTCTTCATGATGAGCATCTTGTTCAGTGTCTAGATTCTCGTTTGAAATTTTTAAGGATAATTCTCCGGCTATTCCTTGTTTATTTTGATTTAATCTACTGTGACTTATACACTTATTATTTATGATTCTCTTCGTTGGTCCGTAATGCGTTGTTCACTAAGATATGCAAGGTTAGGGAATCTGTTTACGAAAGCTCCGTGCAAAGGTTTTCGGTAAGAGGTTCTACTATTTTCTAATTGAATAATTATGTAATAAGCTTCTATAATAAATTCGTTGTGAACACAACGTCCATTTCAATCGTGTACGAGCATGCGGATGTTGTGGTATGTGTGTTGTGATAGCGGTTGCAGAAGGAGGGTTATTAGGTAGATTGTTTAGTTCGTCTTTCACTGCATTATAGAGTTGGTCTAATATATTTTGTGGGAATAATTTATATTATAGATCGCCTTTGATCGCCTACTCTTTGGCGGCTTACATGCATATTTGAGAATTGTTCGATGAATTTCAAATGAAGCGGTTCTATGTATGCTTTGGTGTCAGTATCTAGTGATGTAAGAAATAGGTAAGTGCGTAGTAACATGTTCATTTCAGCAGTCCATCATATACGCTTTTGGGAAGTCCTCAACATGGGTGCAAGATTTATGTCAAGATTGACATCCTGCATTGCATCGTCTCGGGTGATAACAGATGATGAAGAAGACGTTGCGTAATGTATGATGGATGAGATGAGAGTAAAGATGAAAATTGTGATACTTGATAGTATTCAGATATCTTAGAAGTTTCATCGCCCCTTACATTCCAACGGAGATTATATCTCCCGGACTTAATTGCTCTACTTATTGGCGTTTGCAGAATACGATGTCTCCCCCAGAATACGAGGGACTGACTGGATCGTTAGACTCAGGGCGGGATTCTCCATCGCATATAGCTCCGGTACCCGCCTGGGGTATTTTTCTATTTCTCAGGCGCACATGTCTTTTTGGGTTTGGGTTTGGGACCGTTAGTTGGAAGGGCATGTTTATACCAAGATGTCACGGGCTTTATTAGATTTCTAGGTTAGATTTTATTGCCTTCCCTAAGCCCTCTCACCGCGGCAAGGTGGTCCCCCGAGGGGGTTATTTATTATTATTATATTACAATTTGTCGCCTAAGAATTGTTAGTCTGTCTGACGCATGTCGCGTAATGTATACGTGACGAATGTAGCATCGCTATGCGGGTGGCATAACAATGCTATGCCAGCGTAGCAATGCAGACATGGTAAACTTTTTTTCGACTGCTGTATGCTGACGGAACGACACCTAGTCGATGAGATTGTAGTCGATAGGGGGACAGACCATCATCCTGGTATCCTGAACAATTTCAATGTAAACGGTCCAAAGACAGACCTGACTCATATATTCGAACACCAATATTTTTAAATCAGTGGCAGAGCCGGTAGTACTTACTGTCTTATAACTCCAAACCGACTTCGTGCAAAGCAATGCACTACATAAAATATGTAATAAATATGTATTTAGTATGCCTAGTAAATAATATCCTTATTGTCATTCATTCCTAAAGCCATTAATTTTCATTCAAAAATTTGTGTGTATTTTTGTTATGCTTTAAGTGCAAAGTACTGGGACGCATTTCGACACCTAAACAAAATGTTACAATCGGACCAAAGAGCTAATCTAGTCTAGAACGTATTGTTTCTTAATTCTAAAAATTCAATGGGTCTTAACGTAGTTTTTAGCGCAGGTGAAACTGCTAAGCACAACCGGTATATCTATATCGGTATATATATAATAAAAAAAATATATAAATTTGTTTGTTTGTTTGAGCGGTATCCTCAGGACATACTGGCCCTAATTGACTTTTTGTGACTTTTTATCGAGGAAGGTCTGAAAAGATGCCATGACGCTACAAATACAGGGCCGTAGTTACGAGAGTGAAACCGCGGGGTGGTAATAAATATACGGATCCGCTCATTTCCAATTATACGAATCTGCATCTCAGCTAACTAACTAATCATTTCTCCCCCTCTCTCGTAGTCATCAATATAGTCTAGGATTGTTTTATGGAACTAAATAAAGCCATTTACCAGTATACAATCTATCTCCATTGACAAAGCTCAGCTATTTCCTAAATAAAAACGGACACATAGTACCTTTTTGTTGGGGATAGAGCTTTTGTTGTATTGTAGTGAAATCGCGCCGGCATGGGGTGAACCTCGAACACGCTTGATGCTGCCCTGGAGCTGGAGAGTTACAGCCCTTTGTGGTATGTGCGAGTTGATTGTAGACCATAGGGAAGGTGGTAGGAGGGCGTCTGCATGTCCCCTATGAGGATAGATATGAGCGTCCATAGGCTCCAGCTGCTCCTTTGCCAAGTTTATTAAAAAAAGAAATGAATTTTTATTCGATGTGCAAACATTTTCAAGTCCGGACATCAAAATGTTGACCAAATATTCCACAATATGAATTGTTTGTTAGAGGCGAACAAAAGGCTCAATATTTAGAGGGCTACAAATCTATACTAATATAATGAAGCTGAAGGGTTTGTTTGTTTGTTTGTTTGATCACTCTAATCTCAGGAAATATTTCACACAGGTACAATTAAAAAAAATCTAATGTTAAATTAAAGTTTTCACATAAAAGCTTCAAATTCACGTAAAAGCCCATTTATCGAGACAGGCTATAAACCACCACGGTACGAAAAATACTGTTAGACTTGAGCAAGTGAAACCGAGTGCCGGTGCCATTAGTATACTATATATATATTTTTAACGTCGCAATGTTTAGAAAATGGCTGACAATTTACATTTTTGTAATAAATAAGTGTATAACTTAAATTCACAGGGTATTAGTACATTTGAATATCAGTTAAATTTCCCAAAAAAAAATCACATTTTCCTCCTCATTATGAATATTTTCCGTTAAACCCGGAGGACTTGTGGACGAGCGAGTTCAAAAGCGACCAACTATTTCCCTACGCACTGCTAAATCCACACCGTCTCTTATTATATATTTTTTTAGTAAGTTTTAGGTAAAAACATTATTCAAACGGATTCTTGTGATTTAGGATACGTGCACTATGAAATGGGTTTTAATTTCTTAAACGTTTGAGATAATTTAATCGCATCGTTGCAAAACGTACTTCATGATACAACGTATAAAACAGGTTTCAATTAAAAAGGCAAAGTGAATTTTACTCCCGGGACGCAATGATCGTAATGAACGTATATTTAACAATACTTGTGCAAATTGTATTATTATTATTATGGGTGCCATTAATTACGATACTTTCCATGTTCGATTGGCTTTTGCTGTTCATTAAAACTTGAGTATTAATAAATTCACGTTTGTGGAAATAGATATTTTTGTATTTGTATTAAAAATACTTTTTTAGTTATCAGAAATACTGTCATTTTTAAGAATATTTGCACCTAATTGTATGGGTTATTTATTGGTAGAATTACGTGAACGAAGTCGCGGGCACCAGCTCGTGTCTAATATAAATACAATAATATTATTTTTTTTGTTTCATTAACATGAATTTATTAAATTACTTAAGTTTTAATAGACATCAAAAGCCAATCAAACATGGTAAGCATCGGCATGTTCGGCACCCACATTAACACTGTATGTGTTAATATGGGTGCCGAACATTAATTGCAGAGATTGTTAAAATAATATAGTGCTTGTGATAAGTATAATAGTATTTCTAATATAAAGACAGTCATATTTATTATTTCGTTTAATTAATGTAAATTTATAAAATTACTCAAGTTTTAATGAATATCAAAAGCCGACCGAAGATGGTAAGTATCGCTATGTTCGACACCCATAACAACCCCTAAAATTAGGTGCAACTATTGCTAAAATAACATAGTATTTGTAATAAGTAAAAAATCATTCCTAATATAAAGACAATCATATTTATTATTTCGTTTAATCAATGTGAATTTACTAAATTACTCAAGTTTTAATGAACGTCAAAAGAAGATCAAACATAACAAGTATCGGTATTTTCGGCACCCATAATAACCCATACAATTAGATGCAAGTATTGTTAAAAATAACATAGTATTTCTAATACAAATACAAAAATACCTATTTCCACAAACGTGAATTCATTGATACTCAAGTTTTAATGATGTTTTATACAATATATTAACTTAAACTATTAATTAGATATTTTTAAGTACACTTGTAAATTTAACTATATTGTCCTGTGTTCTGATATCAGCAGGCTAAGCGTTAAGCAGGTAAGGAATGTGCTTTTTGAACGTTCTGTGACCATAGTAATTACTCACTCTTAGTACTTTATATTTACCTGCCGACATCGATCGGGTAGAGTATTTATTGACGACCCTTGAGCCACTCTCCTCACTGCTAGTTATGAACTAGTATTAAATATTTAGGTTTTATTTAAGCTAATGGCTAGGACTTTTCATATTTCTTTCAAAATATCTTGTCATTTTCAACATTTTCACCTGACTGCGCCACATAAAGGTTTGTTACGTGTTTAGCAGACTGCGTTTGTTCCCTTGAGGCACAATACCAAAAAAACGATTGTATCGATTTTAATAAATAACAATTGAAATGTATTGATACAGCAAGTGACAAAAAAAGGTGAGATAATATTTAAATTCCATTACTAAGCCCTTTTTTGGTTAATATATTTTACCGAGCGAGATCTGTAATTTAGAAGGTGTATTTCATAAATGGCTACAAAATGATTTAGTATACATCTGAAAAATAATATTATTAAGAGAAAATAGTGTAGATGTTTCTGAGAATGTTTTTTTTATTATGTTTATAATTTGTGAGATATTTGCTTCTAAAGTAGTTTCCCCCGCTTCCCTTCTCTCTAACTTTAGAACGACAGATGGGAAAAAATGTAAAAAATCGATAGAGACTTAAAATGAATATTGGTGTGTACAAAATTGATGCCATAATTTAAGAGATATGCGATTTTTTGGTTCGCTTCTTCATAACCCCTTATAGGCGAATCCGCCTCGCTTTTGCCGGCTTTAAATCATATGCACGAATAAGTGCTATTAAGTAAGAGGTACTTGCTATATTGCAGCTGCAATAAATGGGGCTGGTACCACCGGAAAAGAACCTCTCGCTCAAATCATATCGCTAAACAGATTACTGTTAGCTAGCTATTAAGCTCGCGCTTCGTGTGGTGTGTGTTTCTGGTGGCCTATTGGAGGGGAGATGGGAAAGAAGACAACATGTCATAACAAGCATATTATAATCATTTGTAACTTTTCAGGGTTCTGCAGTTAAGATGATCGACAAATTTGCAGTAGGTACTAGAAAACTAAAATATCGTTAGAAGAAACTTGTGTTTACTACAAAACCCCGTGCTCGCGACGCACCTCGAGGGGCTGAAGTCTTAACGAGGAAATAGTGGTCGTAAATCAGGGGAAATTCGTTCTTATTGAATTTCCTTTTTGTCGGCTAGCAGAAGATCGGCCTTACTTTTTGTTCCAAATGGACGCCTGGAGACTGGCGTGTTTTTTCGCCATCATAAAAATTACTTTGATTGTTTGTTGTCATGAGGAGTCATCATCATTTTTCAAACATCCATAAATAAGGAGGAGGTAAGCTATGTAAAGATCGTGTCCAGGTCTTGCTTGTCAGAGATGCTTCGTGCTCTCTGAAACAAAGATTTACCCACGTATAGGATAATATGCATCCGACAGAACGTTTCTGATACGAAGTCCGATGATAGCCACACAATTTGGATCACAGTCTACTCTTTTATTAACGAGAGGTTTGGGGTGACGAGACACCCGATTGTATACACAGTTGAGATGTCTTTGAAGTGACCCCTAATAGAGACAACTGCGCCACCGAAGCATATAGCTCTACTTTTTTCAGAGTTGGCTTCTATTCTCCATCGTGCGCACCACTCACCAAGCGCAAATACGGCCCGCTGGATATTAGCGTGGGATATCCTGGCTAGCCTTAGACTCGTATAAAGGGCGGTATTATCCGCTTTACTATCCATGCACGAGCAATATCCCTGGGATGATACGGGATATTGCTCGTGCATGGATTGTACAGTTTCGTGCGGTTTGTGAGTAGCCGGTGTTCCATTCGGGGGGTGGGCAATGCATTGGCACAGTAATTATGCGGATATTTATGTGTGTCGCCAGTCGAAAAAAGGCACCGATAGCTCGTTTGCCCCCCTATTCTATAAAAAAAACTTTGGAGGCTGTATAATTGTATTAGCGAGAGGTACCTTCCCGGTGCTGGCTCAATTCGGCTGTATTGTAGATCTCACCCAAGACCCGGAACAGGAGCTGAATGCATTATAATTTGTCCATAACTGCTTATAATGCCTCAATAATTTAGAATTAAAATTATGTCCTACTACTTCATAGTTTAGTTTACAAAATTAAAACAGCAAGTAATGAAACTAGTTGATTTAGACCGCAAACGTTAAAACTTAAGCCATTCTCGTAATTAGGAGCAAGAGTTCTCGTCACAGCCCAAAAACCTTACAATTGAATGTGAAATAACAGGAAGCTCGAGGGTTGGCTCTCAAGGTTAGCCTTTGTTCTGTTTTTATGCTTGGAGGGCGCTGACGATTTATTACTGCTGACATATTTAAATAATACTTTAATTTTACATCGCTATTACTTTAAATACACAATTATGATATGAAAACGGTCATGCGGGATCGGATTGACACTATAATCGAAATCCTCCATTAAGTGTTCTAGTGCAATCAAATATCAAATACTAATACATTCTCTCAGTCTAGACAGTTATAATGATTATTCTCTCAGTTTAAACAATTATAGTGATTATTCTCTCAGTTTAAACAATTATAGTGATTATTCTCTCAGTTTAAACAATTATAAAGAATAAGGTGAATTTATCCAGGCATAATAAGGAAATACGTTAGAGTCTAAAGTCACTTGTAATAAAATACCATATAAAGACGTAGGTTAGAAACAACTAGTAGAAGTAGAAAGAGGTAGTGCCATGCTGCATAGGAGGATGTAGTGTCATGCAATATGCATGGCACTGCGGCATTGGGCCGGCACGACCGGGGAGGTTCCGCTCGCTCACAAAATACCGCCGTAAAGTCAGTGTCGAGTTTCGTGCGGTTTTTGAGTAGCCGGTGGCCCATGGGGGGTGAAGGAGGCAACTCAATAGCAATTACGTGGCTGTTCCTGGGCATCGGTAGACGTAAAAAAAATCCGATTCTCGTTTGCCCCTATTCTACATAAAATAGGACGTCTACGTCCATCTACGTACGTCTCTAGCCTTCAGACGCTCACTCAGACGAGTAAAAGCTCTCAGGAGCTTATACTGCGTTTAAGTAGGTATAGCACAAAATAAACTGTCTAACTAGTGATTAGCTCTTATGCCTCTTATATGATAGTTTGGGCGGCGACTAGTCTAATCACATGACTGGAGGTTCGTATAATTATAATTTAAAAAAAGCAGGTCAACTTAAGTCCCAGTTAAAGCAGGCCTCGCGGATTCGATTCGTTACTGTGACTCTGAACATTACTATGACGTCAAGCTTTTTCGTTCATGTAGCTATTCAAGCTTTCCAATACGTTATCTCGTCAAAATTGGAGCTGCTGTGGGCAAACCTAGCATCCTGTAGCTAAGACCTGGTAAAAGCAGATATGAGTGTGCATTTAGGAGCCCTGTGGTGCCCCGCCTCTGAATTACCCCTGTCATTGAGTATAGTACGTAGCTCGTTGAAAAGCTCAAGAACGGTTCTCATTTCGCTTTTAAGTACCGTATTACCGAAAGTAATGAGTGAGTCTCTTAGGAAATCTACATTGCAAAAAAAAAGTATGAAGAGTCATTCTCATCAGCCCATTATGAAAGATCTGGAGGGATTTTATATGAGGGGGAGGCTACATGACCGAAAACCATTCACAAGCGGAATACTGGACTTACGCACCTTATAGATTGACACCGAATATCAAAGAATAGTTTAAAAAAGTACCTTTACGCCTAATATCCCCGAAGAGGTAAGTCCAGTAGATAAACTAGAAGTACACTTTACTTCTCTTGAATAGCACCGGAGCGACACTTACCATTAAGTACCTGCTTACCTATTAGCTTCTGCTTGCTTGCATACGGAATCTTACAAAATGATAACAACTAGTTAGTATAATATAATGGGCGGAGTATTGGAGTTGAAATGCAGAGGCGATGTATATGTAGTACGTGACTTGTGACCGCTTATACATGTACAAACTACGAAGCTCAGCGCATCTCGTAACATTAGGGGAGACGGTTCACGTATTATCAAATACGTGAACCGTCTCATACACTCACACTGGCACACAGTTACCTCTGTCTCTGTACAAGGAAAAACAGGATGGTGTGTGTACAAACGTCACATTCAACATTTTAATTTTGCTAGATTTAAGTAAATCTCAACCAAAAGAAACATAATATGTGGCGCCCCGTTCTGTCTGCCTACCCCATTAGGGAACTCGCACGAAGACGTTGTGTTGTATATGCACCCTGTACTGCATAATGCCAATCATTTAAACAATTTTTCTACATGGTGCTTCAAGTAACTGAAAAATTTAAATTAGTTACTGTTTTCTTATTTGAGTCAAATTCGGATCTGCGAGAAAATTTAAGATTATCTATGTATTGTTTACATATTTTTCTTACCTTCTCTGCTCTTCTGTTCTGTTATATTCTGCTCAATTCTAGTTACTCGTTTATGATAAAAACATGAGAATGTATGATGATATAGTTTGCTATGAGCAACAATTTACACCATCAAATAATTTAAGCTTTTGTGTGCGACTTTGGACTTATGGATTGAAATTGCATATTCGACGAGTCTATCCGATATAATGTAAAGATACAACAACACATCTTCACGCCAGCTTCCTTCTAATGAGGTAGGTAGGTGAACGGACTGACGGCCATCTATCCAATGTTTAATAAGTGGATAGAGCGCTCCACTAGGGCCCTCTCTTTCCATCTCACACAAATTTTGAAGGGATACGGTTGTGTCAGTCGTTACTTGTTAGGTAATCCGGCGGAAACCTACAACGTCGCGCCACCACCTTGGTGATGATCGGGACACGTCTATTCACACTCTAGTTGAATGCCCTGCTTGGATAGAGGAAACAGAGACGCTCACTGCTGTCATAGGCGAAGAGCCCCCATTACAAGCACTAATTCGCTCTATGCTCGATCGTGGGTTGGAATGTGGCTAACTCAGACGACACTGTAAAGCGTAAAAAAGGGGAAGCGGAACGCATTAGAGAGGCAGGCAGACAGAACTCTAGAGGTCCAAGACGTAGGCGCCGTAACGTATCACGTTAGGATGGATCGCAGGTTGGCGGCTTGGGGAAGTCGAAGCGTGTTCCGGCACATCTAAACTTAATAAGGAAGGTGCCAACTAACTCTCCTGAGAAGAACCTCCAAGGGCACCTGCTGATAGAGTCGCGGTTGTATGTCATCGCGTTCCCGTGGCTCTTCCTATTGGCAGATGAGAAGGAACACCGCTGGGGTTTAGTGGGTAGGGGGATCTGTCTTGTAGTTCCCGAGTCCCACATACCCCCTGGCTTTCCCCATCCTGGGAGCATGCCTAGAAACATTCCCTAGCGAAATAAAAAGAAAGAGAAAGGCGGGTGTGCGGAGTGCCACACATCACGATCCTCACATACCTGCCTTCCCACCTCCACGATCCTTACTCTGTTCATACAGACACGCCGGTTGCGAAGACTCTTGACACCACCTTCGGACAGTACCCGATTAATCCGAATACAGTATGTCAGTCTTGGTCTTCCTCGGTAGTTACATTCTTAACTAAAAGTAAAGACTATTATATTATTTTTAGATAAGAACTAAACCTTAAAGCGCTACTGTGCCACATTAACTAAATTTTTACGACGTAACTGCGCCCCGATGCAGCTGTCAAAGTAATTATGTAGATGTTCATGGGCCTCGGTAATCATAAAAAGACTCCGATTGCTCCTTGCCACTTTGCCTATGCTATAAAAAAAAAGAATGAGATACTTCTTTGACAGCCATGGTAAAAAAGGCAGACGCAGGCATGTGGACTGCTAGTAGAAACGAAAATTTAAAACTCTATTTATACCGAATGATATTCGTCAACTACGAATGCGCAATGATGATGCATTTTTGCATGATTTTTGATGTGTGACTGAGTTAGTAGCAGTAATAGCGCTACGCGCCGCGTAGGTAAGCCTAGCGCTTCATAACGGGACGCGCAACGATTGACAGTGAAGCGGGTTCCATGCTCTTTTCTCACCCAAAAAGTGCTCAACGCACCTTAAAATTTTTCGCTTCAAAATTATAATGTTTTGTTCTATAAGTATGGAACCCATAACGCCCCATTCGCGCCTGGCCTTTTTATAAAGCGCCGCCGTACTAAAACTAGCAACAGGTAGCAAAAGTTATATTAGTTAAGGAGTTACCCGAGTACAGCACTCGGCGTTTGGTTTCATAATTATATTTCGAGTATAATGAATTTCTTGTAAGCTTAACAAGAAAACTTAGCATTTTCTGACAGTCATAAAAAAACGCATTCTTTATTCATGAAACGTTTCCGAAGCAATGAATAGTGATTGTTTTGGAAGTATTACTATACCGACTATGGAAGAAGGAGGTCATGTTTTTGATTGTAGGTTTTTTTTTGAGATTGTATATTATTTGGCTTATCAAGAGGTAGGTGGCGTGCTGTACTGCAGCTGAATTGGGCCGGCGCGAGCGGGGAGGTGCCCCTCTCCAACATGATACCAACATAAAGTCACAACTCTGTCTCGCTTCGTGCGTTTTCTGTGCGAGGGTAGTAAATTAGGGGGAAGGATGAAGAAAGGACACGCATTTTTTCCCGAATATCCACAGAAACCACCCCGTGAGCCATCAATGCTGCCATAGGTAAAGTGCCCCAGAACTACAAAATATCTGGGCACCGCGACGGCTAGTCAGTCCCACAAGGGATTGACACCTCCTCTACATAAAAGCTGCCCCGCACCTCAGGACAACCCATCGTTGGGACAGTGCAATGGGGACAGGTTCCCATCCTCAACTCTTGCCCCGTGCGCAAAAAAGCCTCCTCCTGTTGCTTTTAGTCCCCTCTTTTTATACAAAGGAGTAAAAGAGCAGCCCCCTCGGTTCAATTGGCTTCACCTGGTTTCACACCAGGCTACTGATCCCCACCGCCACGACAAGGCCTGAAACATGATGGGAAGGACACGCATTAGTACTTAGTGTAGGCCTAACAATTATGTAGATGTCTATGGCATCGGTAGGCATCAGGACTCCTGACTGAACGTTGCCCATTACACTAAAGAAACAGTAGCCTGAATAGTATATTTTATAATGCGTAGCTTTATTACATAAGGGACTGGATATCTATATCATAAACATTATTAATAAATTACATAATGTTTCACGTTAGTTATGCAAACTTTTTATAAGAACCTGGTTTGACGCCAGTTGTCGTGGGGCTCAGTAGCCCATGGTGATCTCAGCCTAAATAATATTCGGCTGCGATACAAAAATTGCAGTATATTTAAAATTTTATAAAATCTAGCCAGCGGTTTAAACACGCCTGTTACGGGTGGATTTTTATAGCCTACTGAGGATTTTCTCTACGGATCAATAATATTATCATCAAAATCCGTTCAGATTTTTTCACGTGATGCGGAATCAAATAATCTGATAAGGGGTCAAACATACGAAAATTATAAAAAAACGTTAAAACGTGTCATAGATTTTAAGTATATTCGAATACCTTGGAAGATTGTACAATTGTACAGACACAGAGGCTTTTGAACCTCTTTAGCATTTAAAATATACCTATAGATAATTGTTATAGTAAAAATATGAAAAATTATGTAAAGAAGATATTCGTGTAATAATATATACCTCTGTGGTCGTTGCGTGGGTCCCTGGGTTCAATCCCCAGGTCGGGCAAATATTATTAAATGTTTTTCAGATTATTTTGAGCATGCATTTCCCTGAAGTGGCCATAGGCTTGCCACCTATGACATTATGGGCCTCAGTACCTTGGCCAGTCGTGGGTGAGCTAGTGTATCTACTGGAATTACGGGTTGTGGGTATATTTATTTAAGATATCTTAAAAAGAGTACAGCCACAACTCGTGCATTCCAGAATTGATTTGGGTACCAGAGGGTCGGTCGTGTCGGCATTAATTCAAAGATGCGTTTGCCTATGATGCTGATAATGATGTTGATTATAATATAAATAGGGATCCGCCCGCAAATCGTACATTAAAACCATCCTCTGTAATCCCACTATCTATGGGACAAAATCGTACGAAATTACGTTATGTAAATTTTGAGACAATCGATGTAATGACAGAAATATATATGTGACACACAGACAGTTTTTGGGGGACTTTGTTTTATAATAAGTGCTTATATAATGCAATCGTCATAAACTCATTACAGATTGTTATCAAAGGGTAGATTGTTAAATATGTATATCGACGTACGCAACCCATCGAATGATTCGCATTGGGTTATCAAATGGTGATAAATTTTATGAAACGTTTTTATAAAAAGGTTTTAAGAGACGTAAAGTTCAGCGAGACCAAATAATGGCGGATGGGAACGCATGTGACGTAATTTATGTGAAGAATTTTCCGGGGAAAAACTTTTCCCGTACCATGTTTGGGATCTTTTCGGAAGCGATACCTTGGGTGTCATTATGAAAATAAATTTCGTATTTGTTGTTAATTTTCGTACTTCGTGAAATTGTCATCGTTTCGTAAGGACGGGATTCTTGATGTCTTTTTTATTGTATAAGGGAACAAACGAGCAATCGGAGCCTTTTCACGACCACGTTCGCATTAATATCCGCATAATTACTATCCCAATGGGTTGTCCTTCCTTCCTCCTCCCCGGCAATGAGCGTTTGCTGAAGCCTTATCCTACTACCTAAAACGCGCACTGGAAGCCTTTTGTTATTGTTATAAATATCCCGTGAAAAGATGGTGTAGTAAGAGGCATGCTGCTGCATTGCAGTAAAATTGAGCCTGCACGACCAAGATGATACCTCTCGCTCACGTGACACCGCCGCAAAGTGACAACTATGCTATCACGTTTCGTGCGGCACGTTTCGATGGTCTATTGGTGGTGAGGAGGAAAGGAGGGCAAGACATCTGCGTCACAATAAAACGCGTGTCTATGGATAATAATAATAATATCTGTGGACTTATCACACCACGTTAGCCTAGTCCTGTTTCAAGTACCATAAGGACTTGTGTTACACGTACTAGACTATAATAAAATGTATATTCCTTGCCTTCATGTATCTGATCCCACTTACGGCATATAGGAGGTATGAGAAAAACACCCAATTAGTAAGTGTACGAGAGATAATTCCATAGTTATGACAGCCCGAATGTTACATTAAAATTACTTTTGCTAATTTTACAATTGAATTTTGGATGGTTAAGAAATATGGTTACTTTATCCTGCAGTAAAATTGTGAAAGTATAATCAACCTACCTCTTGTAGAACTTTGGTGTTACTGGTGAAGTCCGAAAGACAGCCTCCTCAAAGTCGTCCATAAAGATATCTGCGACTGCAAGAGATACTGGCGAACTCATCGCTACTCCGTCTACTTGCTTGTAGAATTGATGACTCCGTATCATATAGTCAGACGTCAATGTTTTAATAGACAAATAACAAACGAGTTCCAAAATCTGCAGTCTGTGAGCTTACTGAAGTTGGCCCCTGTCGCTATATATATATATAACATATAGAACGCTGATTCCTTACAAAAATGATCCGTGTGGTCATTGAAATTAGGAAGGCACCCAATTTTCGATAGAGAAGATGGTTGCGTTCTTTCCTTTGCTGGGGACCCAGTGGTGAACATAATCAAATCAAAAACTGAACATAACACTTCAAGAGAGCAAGATACAATAACTGTAATTTGCGTTAACCGGAACAACAAAATGATTATAAATCCTCGGGTACTTTTAATAGCTTAGGCCATCAGGTGACGTGATGTCATGACAGATGTGTCATAACAGTCCACCCGTGACCATGGTTGCTGCAAAGCTTCAGAAACGGGCTAATTAAATAATTAAATAAGCCGCGATAAAATCCGTAAAAGTAGTTTTAACTGTGATCGGTAACATTCGCGTTAACTTAAGACATACACAGCCCAAATGACTGCAGCGCAGCTTAGGTTCTGCATCTTTCAAGTTACAACTGTATCAATTCCTACGTTTGTATATGTATATGTATATGTTTTATTGTATGTCTTCTTTGTCGGTCCCTCAATGGTTCAGCCTCAACATGTTCTGCGCTATACAGTACGCCCAGTGTAGAGGACCCCCGAAAGCCTCTCTAATTGGTCAGACCAACGCAACACAGAACATCCAATAATAATTATTCAAAATTTAAACGGACATTTTTCGAATCATAATATCACGTCACATGAGCTTTTCACGCTACACAAAGGTACAGGTTTGCTGTCACAGGGTGTCACGGTAGCGTGGATATATGAAACGAGCACAGGAATCACGTCGTCTCACCGCTTTGTCTTTCTCTGTAACTGTCACGCTGGATGCCAGATAAACAAAACAAAATCCATCCTTAAACCAAACTGATAACCTTGGGTGACCTTGTTACATTTATGTGAAATATAAAACGTGTGTTCCCGGCTTCTTTTAAATCACGCTTATCGTATTTGTGGTATAATATATGTGTTTATATTTCACACATAATATATATGAAATGATAGTTATTATGTACATATTTTTCGTCTGAGTAGAAGGCATGTAACAGTATAAACTTTAAGCGAACAATATTCTGATTAGACATAAGCTTAAGAAACTTATTCCAAATCCCGTTTATCGTGTAGGGGACAAACGAGGAACCTTTGACGATTACCAACGCCCATAGAAATCCCCACATATGTAATGAAGATGCGTTACCCTCGTTTTCTCCCTCATTTCTTTTATTGGCTACCGGAAACTCACAAACGGTATGAAAAGCGTCAGTATAGAGATCACCTCAGGACGGTATCATATGAGCGAGAAGTACCTCTCCAGTCGCGCCGGCCCAATTCCGCTGCAATGCATTACACTACGCCTTTTATAAATGAATATGATAATTGTTAAGGTTTTACTATCTGTCTATTAACCTGTTGCTTTCAAATCGCTGTATCGATTTTGGCTATTCATATGTATGTTGGTATCAACAAATTTGTAAATGTATAATGTTAAGTTTGAAGGATATGAGGCTTCTTAATGGCACGAAAATAAAACCTGAAAAAATGCAATACGAGATGAAAGTTTACAAGCAGAAGCTTATAGACAACATTAATATTAAAAATCTAAAACATATTTATTGTTGTGTAAGTTCCGACAAACTGTTTTGGTACGGTAGGTTGGTACCTCTAATTTTGTTTGCCTTTACGAATGTTTGAAAATTTTTGTTTTTTTTTTTGCATACTAAGCGTTGATTCGTTCACTAGTAAATGTCGGCTTTCTCCAATGAAAGCTTAGATGGCATAACATGTAATACCAATCTATAAGACTAATATATGTAACTAGAACCATCAACTGGGCATACTCAGATTCCGGGCGTCTTCCCCTTTATTAATATAAATAACTAACCACTCCATAACTTTTCTCCAACCAGGATCTCAGAAACTGAACACGCTTGCCACTATACGAACGAGCAGTCAATATTATGATGTGCAATATAACAGTCTACCGCCGATTCGCAAGTTCTTTTATTTAGTTTGAATATTTTGTTTGACAAATATTTCATACCAATCTTGGCATAAAAGATGACAAATGCGCCAAAGTGTTGCCGAGTCGATTCTCTTAAGAATTATTCGGGGTAAAAGTTCCTCCCATTCTTCGCATGATTAATGCGCTCCTCACCGGCTCTTGGCGTTCGCACTTTTCACTCAACGTGTGTTGTTGATGACAAAGGATTTGTAAGGGCATAATGCAATGAAAGGATGAATTCATAAAGGTGATTACGATTTAAGGATGTAAATTTCTAAAAGTGCTGATCGGAGGAAAAGAGATGGAGTGAAATAATGAGGATACGATATTCAGAATAAATTAGCCGATAAAAAATAATATGATTTTAAGATGTTGTTATCTGTATTGAGTATTCACATAATAGTTGGTAAAAAAAAACTAATTCATTAAACGACAAAAAATAACCAAGGCAAATATGAAATTTAGGTTCCTTGTATGCAAATATAATTCACCCTACTGTCATTATAAACACGAAATTTCGTAAGTACTGGTAGGTGTATTTGTAATTATCTTACGAAAAAGTACTACACGGACTTAGATTAGAAAAACTTGTCATAGTTTTTTTGAATTACAAATTCGGATAACATAAATGTCCCTAACCAGCGTTTTTTCCGGAAAAAATATGATTCTCTTGAGTTAAAAGTTACGCTGGTGAAACCGTGCGGCACACAGATCTAAACGATTTTATTACGAGGTAGTGCCATGCCGTATTGCAACGGAATTGGGCCGACACGATGGGGAGGTCCGCACCCGCCTAATTACTATCCTAATACGTGCTCCTCTCGAATCGGCCACCGGCTACTCACAAAGCGCATGAAACGCGACACCAAGGATGTCATTACGGCGGTATGATGCGAGCGAGAAGTACCTCCCCGGGCGTACCGACCTCATTCCGTTGCAATGTAGCATGTCAGTACCTCTTATAAAGTTAATTACTCTAGGCAAAATTTCAAAGGTTTTTAATGCCGACATTTTAATCTTCATCTGTAAATTTCATACTAATCCAAAATTGCATTAGGAGTAGGTAGTGCCATGCTGCATAGGAGGAGGTAGTGCTATGCATAGTGCATGACACGACATCCTCCTATGTAACTGAAATGGGCCGGCATAACCGGGGAGGTACCTCTCGCTCACATAACACCGCCGAAAAGTGACATCTTCAATGTCGCGTTTCGTGCGGTTTGTGAGTACTACCCCTATATACTATAAAAAATTATTTCTTAACAAAACAAACGCAAATACGAATAAGATAAAAAAATATTAGAGATTTTTTGGTACAGTAATTTTATATTCTGCGTTTAGGGTGCAAATAAAGTGTTATTTTTTAAAACACCATGTAAACTACGATACAGCTATGGATTAGAACC
>JAFELO010010376.1:236475-261510 GCA_017140195.1 Eumaeus atala | reverse complement strand
GGGGGGGGGGGGGGGGGGAGGGTGATAGGAGGACAACGCATCTGCCTAACAATTATGCGAATATCGTTGGGCTTCAGTAGATATGAAAAGGCTCTGATTTCACGTTTACCCCATTATGCTATAAAAAAAAAAGTCAAATTAATAGGGATTAATTCAAATCCAGGCTGTATTGCAGTGGAATTGGGATGGCACAACCGGGACATAGGATACTTTCGTAAGGTGACACCTACACTGTCGCGTTTCATGCGGTTTCTGAGTAGCCGGTAGCCCATTTGGGGGTGGGGTGAATTAGGGCAACATATCTGCACAGATGGGCGGATATTAATGGGCGTCGTTCGACGCGAAATTGATCATCTGTCCGATACTATAATATAATCTGGTCATTTGTAGTATTTAACGTGATAAGGGTTCTTTAACAACGCGTTCACAGGTCAACCCATCGACTGATAGGTTGACCGAAGTAACCAAAGGCTTTCCACCTATAACATCATGGGCCTCAGCACCTTGGCTAATCGTGGGTATTCTAGTATATCTACTGGACTTAGGAGTTGTGGATGTACTAGCACACCTCTGCCTACCTCTTCGGGGATGCCACGCGTGAAGGCACTTATTTACTTTATTAGGAGAAAAACGTTACACTGCGTTCCTTCAATGTTGAAAATTGAAAACACAACAGATATCGATCTGTTTGATCTCGTCGAACAGTCCCGTCAGCCCGACATCACTACCGCGTCGACGTTTGCGTTGCTAATAAATCCACAAGGGACGACGTGTCTGTATAGCGGTGAAAATACATTTGCAATTCATACGAGTGTCACAATTTGGTAAGTCAGTGTCGAGCGGTTTGAGAATACACACCATCTTAGTACTTTTTCACGCTGGGGTATCGCCCGCGTAATCCCGGTCCTATTGATTGGAATGGCCTCTTAGGGTGTAGATATCTGCTAAGAACGAGTACTACAAAACGTTTTCCCTAAGGGTGCGTTCTGAGGGTGGATTTCGTGGATGCAAAAGTCGCGTCGCTTTGGAATCAACATTCACCAAATTGGTAGCGATTGCTCGTTTGTCCCCGTATACTGTAAAACAAAACTAAAATAGTCAATTACCTCTATTTCACACTGGGCTTTTTATTGTATAGATGGACAAACGAGAAATCGTAGCCTTTCAACGACTACCGACGACCATGAACATCAGCATAATTACGCCGATGCGTTGCCCTTCTTTTCACCTCCCCACCCAATAGGCCACCGGCTATTCACACACCGCACGAAACGCGACGTCGTGGGTGTCACTTTACGGCGGTATCAAGTGAGCGAGAGGTACCTCCGTTACATAGGAGGATGTATTGCGTGCACCATGCATAGCAGTACCTCTATGCATATGCATCATCGCATTACCTTTTACAAAAGCTGTAACAAACTCACGTTAGTAATACTTTGTGATAATAAATGAATATTATAAGTTGTAGGAACTGTTTATGGTGTTTTCATGCATCCATACTGGTGTAATAAAGAGCTAAACGATCTCTGGCGTATCATTTCCAAGGCATTTGATCCGATATGGCAGCCATAAACGCGGACTGCCCCTCTCACCATTTTAAATGCCATTTGAATTTGTTTATAAGGTGTTTCAGGGCCATCATTTATACGTGCGGACATTGATGTTAAAAACGCAATATGGTGGGAATGGTGGATGTCTTCATATTACCTCTTTTCGATACTAAGTACATATTTCACAGGTTTCTATGGGTGCTACCCTAGAAACATGACTGGTGTAACAACTACCAATTTCTGTATCACAGGATCCCGTTAGGAGTCTATAACTGTAAATGGTTTTGTTGTAGTTAACAGTCGAAGGGCTATTTATTTTTGTTTATCATTACTTAATCTTATCAGTTAAAAATACTTTAAATAAACATATTTTCAACTGAGCGTAGCTTACCATTAAATGAGCTATATATTATTGACTCGTAGTCCGTCCTAAAATGTGGCAAATATTCATTGTTTTACAAAAGTAAAAATATTATGTATTTTGACTTCAACCTTGTAGACACTATGCATTACCACATGACAAACAATTCAATTGAGGACAGAAAAACGTCTGTCGGGACAATTAGTTGTCAATAATTCTGCAGCGAAATAATTATTCACTTCGATATTGTTTTGACACCTTTGGTTACATTATCGAAGATTTCATAATTATTTACAACATTTTAAAATGGCTAGATATAGCATATGCACATCAGCGATGATGTAGGTTTCTAAGTAATGATAAGATCATTGTTCTAGTCGTTCCTGCAGTTATGGAGTTGCATTGAATAATGCAAATAAAAAAAATAAACAAACAAACAATCAAATGTCCTCCCTCCTTATAATACTGGTATAGAATTTATTTAGAAAAACATTTCAGCATAATGTATCCATCTGCATTGTAGCCCAGATGTGCTGGCACTACAGTGCACTGCCGCAAAGCGACAGCGATACTGTAGCGTTTTAATAGTTAAGTGTAAGTTTTTGAGTCTCCGTTGGTATATTGTAGGGCTGCCGGGATGGAATACAAAACGTTTTCACAATAATTACACAGATGTGTATGGGTGACGGTAATCGTCTTCATTATACAATCCGTTTTATCCCCTTGGACTCGGTATATGTGCATGTTCCTCATGAAGAAAATCAAAGTATATGCACTTTGATGTCTTAAGTGTACGCGAATGTTACTGATTACAAAACTATTTTTACGGATTTTATCGCGGTTTATTTAAATATTTAACGAGCCCGACGTTCCAGAAGCTTCACAGCAACCATGGTCAAGTTTTAACTCATACGAGTATTAATACCCCGCAAAGCTTCCACAATGTCATTTAGATCAGAAGGCAAGTAATTTCGAGTCCTATGTTGAGAAAGATGTACTCGCAGTGTCTAGACTGTGTAGATTCAATTTCTATCCCCTACGTGAGAACACGTCATAATGATAAATTGTAATCGTCGAACAACCAAGAGATAGCAAATTGAAGACGGATAAGAATGGGAATTACTTGGTTTACAATAGGTTTGGTGGAATTGTTTTCTTGTTGCACTCGGGGAATCACAAGGTTCATACCATAAAAGGTGTAGAATATTGGCGAGTATTGGTAGGTGTGTTTTCGTATTGCGTTCGGCTAGTGACTAGCTGATAGCCAGCAACGCCCACATACATTCGCATAACCAGAGAGCTTTTAGAATACCTTTAGCCGGGGTAGCTAAAAACCTGCCGACCTTTTATGGATAAGTAGGCTCTTTCCATGAAGATCCCTAAGTCGTATTTGTCCGGAAATAAAGAAGAGAGTAGCTGATTTCATAAATTACATAATAATTTCACATATTAGTATAGCGCGGGAAAAACTGCGCTCAATGCTCATGGCAGTAGGCTTTGGAACATCGATATGGCGCCGGTGATTTTTTATTCTTTTGCGTAAAGAAATGTGCCGCATACATATCCAACAAGCTTTAGGTAAGCAAGTAATTCAGAAAGATATACTAAGAGTGTTTAGACTGTGTAGATTCAATTTCTAAGTGCGTGTGAAAACATCATAATGGTAAATTATTAATCACCGCACAGCCAAGACTATAGGTTACAGTATTTAGTATCAGGACAGATTTATAACCCTAACAAGTAAGAGCTAATGTCATCCAACATTGCTGGCAATGCTGGCCTTCCGTAATGAGACAGCTATGCTGTCGCGTTTCGTTTGGTTTTGGCCCATTGGGAGGGGGGGGGACAAGTGAAGGAAACGCATCTGCATGACTAGAATAATGCGAATGTATAATGGATAACCTAACATTATTTTACAACGCATTTACGCGCCTTCAAAGGCCTTGAGTGGCGTCAAGTGACGTGTGGGGCTGCGAGCTCGAGACGAGAACGGGAGCAACAAGGGAAACCACCGCAAGTGTCATCTATGCTGACATTGGTGAGGTGCCCCGGAACCACAAAACGTCAGCGCACCTCGACGGCTAGTCAGTTCAGCCTCACTACTGAGCCCCACCGTCATGACGAGGCTGGAACCATGGCGGAGGGGGGTGGACAACCTACCCAGAGTCTGAACTCTATATTATAATAAGCATACATACAAACTTGCGCCTTATAGTATAACTAGGAGCTAGAATAACAAGGTTTCAGTGTCCTTAGATGTCACGTAAGTATATCTATACGTATCTCGGGTAGCCACTGGCCGGCGCAAATCCCTCACCTAATACTAGGTACGGACGAACATCCTGACGTTAATCTACTGACTGATCGCCCTTCATTACAGGGCTTATCTGTTAACTGTGAGCGAAATGTTTACGCGAACGTCTAGAAATGTTTTTTACGGTTCATACCATCTATTACAATTTAGACGTTCTATAAGAGGTTTTAATACCATTTTGTCTGCCTCCAGGTCCAGTGGTAAGAATTTCCAACCACAATCGTGAGGTCCTGTCTTCGAGCCGGTCGAGCCGAAGTGTTATTGAGATTTTTCAGTTTCTAATGACAGCCCGGACTCAGAAAGTTGGCGGTGTTATACCCCCGTGACTCAGAGAGTATGTTAAGCCGGTCCTGTGCCTGGTTTCTCTAAGATTGTGTCAAATTGCTGTCCCATCAGAATAGGAGAATGAGAGAACAGGGAAAACACTTGTGCACTGTAATATGTCCTGCGCAGTTGGTTGCTCTTATAGAGATGGCCGCCGTGGCCGTCGGCTAAGACGACATTATAGTTATTTTTTTCTTTTTTCTTTTGCAATTATTCTAATACTCCTGGTCATCTTCGCAGATTATCTGCGCGGGCTACGGGCACCAAGACGAACCTCATAACCCGGGTTGGATCGCGAGGGGACAACTATCCCTTCGGTAGCGGGGCCGCATTAATGTAGGTCTGTTTAGGGCCTGTATGTTGTGTAGTGTGTGTGACTGTTAATGAGTAGTGATTTGGGTGTGTTATGCATGTGTATGTGTGATCCTCGTCCGGATCGCCGGACACGCAGTCCCCAGTCCGCCTGGTGGATCACGGAGGGAGAGTCCACGCGGATATGGTCTCCCGTCAGGTGGTCGCGCGTGCAGCGGGGCCACGTCGCCTAGATGAGCATGCGGTCCATTGTCTGCCCTATTGAACATAGCTCTCGACAATCGAACCACAAACTTCCCCAGCGACTCTATCAGCAAGTCACGCGCGATCACGTCGTTACGGACGTAGCGACCGGCTTTTTCTTGCAAAATGTCTTTGTGTAGTTTGGCTACTTGAGTCGGCTCGAATAGAAGGCAGCACCATGAGGCGATATCTCGCTCATACGATACCGTCACAATATGACAGCTATGATGCCGCGTTTTATGCGGTTGCGAGTTTTTAATTGCCTTGGAGGGGAGGAGGGAAAGAAGGCTATTGCCTTCATTCCCTCCTCTAATGTCTACACAAACTATGCAGAACTATGGATCTGCCTACCAGTGCCGGTAGACATCCAAAGTTGCCGACAAGATTTTTATTAAGCATCTTCTGGCAAAACTCTACAGAATCAAGTGTCTAAAAACAAGATACAATCATGACACAACAAATGATCTATATGAATAGATTATATTTTAGTTTTACATTTGTAAATAACCTATGTGAGATACATATTTTAGATCACTTTGACAGATTATAATCACGTAAAATGGATAATGTCACATTATAAATTGATAACTAACGACTATATTGATAGTTAACATTTATACTATATAATAACTATACTTCAGAAATGTAATAGAAACGTTGGTGAGTCTGGAGAATGGCTTTATAACAATTTGTCTACAATAACTCGACGTAAATGAACGTTAGTTTTCAGAACGACGCAACTACGACGTCATAAAGCGTTGTGCTGTGGAAACAATGGTTCTACCGTCTGCGGTTATCGCAATGTAAAATGCAAGAGTGACGTCAACACTTTGCGATTCTGTATTAAACAGTTGGCCAAGACTTTAGTATTCCCAACGTGAATAATATTTTTTTACAAATAAACCTCACCGACACAACATTTTAAAATATTATACATAATATTGCATAGAATTCTTTTTTTTTTTTTTGTACAACATTGCGTTTTTTATATTATTCGAGTAATATCGCGGTTTCTTTTAGATTCTACTGTGATACTGTTAATAAACATATTATAAGTCATCATGCAATATAATCAAAGTATATTCTACAGAAATAAATTAACATGTTGCTTCAGATTAATTTACGTCTACTTTTATATAATTGTTTTTCATGACATCGCTAAACGATAAAATTCTTCATTTTATTTGAATAAAAACAAATAGTTTTATCTGGAGCAAACAAAACTTAAAGGATTAATTACGAGAAGAGAAAAATAAACATTGGTAGTTATTTCGAGCGCTTCAAGATATTATTCTCAAATAAAAGTTCACTTGTCTAATTCTCAAATGACTGCACATAAGAAGTCATTAATATATCTTATACTGACGTGCCGGTCAATATCAGCATGTTGGTCAGCAGCGAAAAATAACGAGGTGAAATAAATGCTGAATAGATGCGGAGATTTGCGGAAGATTTACTAGTTCTATATTAAGCGACAGTGTTTTTTCCATAGCAGATACTTTAATAAAGTTATAGAACGATAGAGGTATTAATATAAAATTAGAGCTATTGTCTACTAATCTACTAATCTAGTAGTGTAGGTGTATTAAAAACATCTACTCGGTGTTTAGATGGCCAATCATTTTATTTTGAAACTTATGCCAAAGGTAATATATATAGAATGTATATTTATAGAAAATTCATCACATACAGACACATAGCTTTTGGGTACTTTGTTTTGTATATAAGAGTTAGCCGAGTGAGGGTTCTACGAATGCAATAGAATACCTAAACAAAAGTCGTTTACGAGGGTATTTGTCATAGACAAAATAAACTGTCACTTAACGAGATGCCATAAAGGCCACAAAGTTTAAATTCCCTGACATGTTGTGAGGGTATAAAGGCTATGTTTATTAAAATGTTGTATCTTGTCTTTGCGAATTTACGAAAACTATTCACTATCATTTCTACTCGGCTTTGAGGAAAGCTGAGATAAATAAGAAAGCAATTAAAAGTAAGCAAAACTTAGCTTCTTACAGTTTATAACAAGTTAGTTCCTTCGGTGTATACGTATATTGAAGGAACTAACAAACTGTTTGTAAACTGTAAGAAACTGAATTTTGCTTACTAATAAAATAAAGAAATGAAAAGTAAGCAAAATTTAACATACGTATACTGAAGGGACTAACTTGATATAAACTGCTAGCACCTGAATTTTGCTTAATTTTAATTCTATATTATCATAAAACATAAAAAATATACAGTTCTTTGTAAGACACCGTACAAAAACACAGAGCGCATTCAGTACACGATTTGATTCCGTATATGAAAAAAGTCGTACCTAAAATTTTAGCTTGAAAGTGAGCTTGAGTCTTTGAATGTATACGATACGATCTGGCTGTTAAGGGTGCGTTTTTAGGGGTGAAGTCTATATGTAGTAAATACTTAAAGAAGCTTGTGTGTACTTACGTACACGCGTTAGAAGTTATTCCTCTTTGGCGTAACAAAATCTTCAGGGTATCGGATTTTCGTGACTCATATACTTACCTAATGCGCCAAAAGAATTATAACTTTAAAATTGTAGTAGGTTGTATGTTCTTAACACACTTTTAAACTTATACTATTAGATGTTATTGCATCTGATTTGCGTCCTCCACAATATAAAAAGTATAAAACCTTATACCAAACTCGTAAAAAGAATCTGTTGTATGAATTTCAGTTAAAACTTCAGCGGTTAGCGCGAGATGATGAATGAGTTGGCTTTCATGGTTATGTGTAGAGGAAATTTGACCTCATTTTTTAATTAAGCCCCGACCCTAAAGGAATGCGGTAACTTTTGATTCACATTATCGTATTTGGTGCGATAAATTATAATTATAATTCATATATAATTAGTGCGGACATGTTTATGAGCGTCGGCTTTGCATCAAATGACTTGACTACATTCTAGTAGGAGACTAGGACTACATTCTAATAGGAGACTAGGATGTAGTCAAGTTAAGGCTTTAAAAAAATGTTGAAATATTGGAAATATTCTGCTTAAGATAGGTTTGTCGTAATGAATTACTTTTTCATTCTATCCGTACTAGTTTTATATTATATTATAAAAATCTGAAAACCTGTCAATCATTATGTTACCCTATCAAGACTAAACCGCTGTGCACGATTTAGATGAGATTTTGCATGCATATAGAATATATTTGAAATAAAAGAATGGACCCGAGTTTAGTTCTTATTTCAAGAAAATTATCCAGGAATTTCGGGACTCTTATGAAGGCTGAAAGTGGCGTTAGGAACCGCGTATGCGAGGAAGAGGTACATCCGTAATTTAGTCGGCGAGTTTCAACCGAAATACAATAATGCAAACAACTATTCTATATAAGTTAGTGCACCTTATATAGAATAGCTAGTCAGTCGAACTGTAGAGGCTGGACTAGCGCCGCCAATCAGTATTAGGTCCCTCCGAAAAAAATAATAATAGAATAGCTGTCATTCGTATTATAACAGCATTACACTCTGGTCATATGTCACATTTGATTTAACGAAAGGGGTTAAAATTTCGTACTCTTTTTTTAATAGTAGGGCGAACAAGTAATTGGATTTTTACGAATACCGACGCCCATGAACGCACGAAACGCGACACCGAAGATATGAGCAAGATGTCGCCAGCCCAATTGCACTGCTATGCAGCGTGGCACTACCAAACAAAAAGCGCGAGTGACATTTGCACACCGAGGGTTCCGTGAAAAGAGTTAAGCGAACTTTTGTTGGCTATGGCCATCGGCCAATGGGCCACCGGATAATCACAAACGGCACGAAACAAATCAACGTAGCTGACGCTTTGGGATGGTATCATGTGACCGTGAGGTACCTCCCGTACAGCTCAATATGGCTGCGTTGCATAGCCCAACATCTCAGAAATAATATAGTTATATTTATATCACTCTTCATAATCTGTCTCCCTCTTACTATATCTGTCTCGTACGCTATGTAAGATAGAATACAGAATAAATTGAACAGACTCGATACATATAACTGCAGCAGTATAATCCAATAAAATCGTTGTTGAACAAGCCGGCACATGTCGAGAGGTCCACCTTAAGTGCATATATCCATTTTGAAGCATCACCTAATGGAAGCTTTCATCGTCCGACGGATAAATATGGACATGTGCAGTCGCTTTTGAAGTTTGCATGAACACGGTAATGCACTAGGACCGCTTCTGTCAATGATTTAACCAATATTACAGCGTACGTTTGCAGTGTCTTGTTTTGTTGAATAATATAATATAGCAAAGGGTTCCCACCTATATTTGCACTTTTTTCCTTTGGGTAATTTTCTTTCACTACTCCTGAGTTTCACGGTTTTATATACTCTGCTACGTCCTCGGTCAGACTTATAAAGTCTTCTACTTGTTGTGATATTTGGTTAAATGAACAGTTAAATGCCACATGGTGCTCTGTCTGCTCAGGAGCTCTATCTTACATAGCCGAATGTTATAGAAGATTCGCGCCTTTATTTTTTCATTGACGCGGGTAAACACATTTATGCGCCATCACTAACCCTGGGTGGGGCCCTGGCAGTGGTGTGTGGGGCTCGCAGTATATTATAGTGTCGAATACGCACTAAAATCACCGCAAGTGCCATCAGTGGCGCCTTTGGTGAGGTGCCCCGGAACTACCAATCATTAGAGCACCTCTACGGCTAGTCAGAACTGACACCACCTCCACAGAAGGGTTGCCCTGCATGACTCCTGTATTTGGTGTAGTTATCCTCAACAACACCAATTTTCAGACCCCTTTTTTTTCAGGTTCCCTTTGCCGGTCCCTGCCCCTTGAGCAAAAGGGCCTCCTCCTTTAGCTCTTTAGTACACTTCTTAAAAGAAGTGTACAGAGATCAGCCGCCTCGGTTAGACGTTGTCCCGCCATGAAACGAAACGGCCCTGTTATTCAATATGACTAGTCGTAATGAAATACGGCGATTTAGATACTACAACTGCGATATATTGTTGCAGCATGATGACTCATGCTATTTGTGTTTCTATTAAAATATTTTTAGTAAGGTACTACCAAGTTGCATTGTAAATCTATCCGACTGGATCGGCCCTACCAGTGAAGCACCGCAGCAAAATTAGCAATCCATGTGGTTGGTTGCGTTTAAGGTGAACACATATATGGACAATTATGCGGAAGTTTGTAAGCACCAGTAATGTTAGGGATTGGGACGGCTCATTGACTCATTCACACCTTCCTATAAAAAATTCAATAATTTGAATTTCATTGTCATTCCAATAAACGGTACCACATAAAACTATATTTGAATATATCAAGGTATATTCAAGCAGTCATATCGCCTAAGTGATTGAACTCTAAACTGTGAAGTACATGAAAACAGTGTAATAAAACCTTTTATACACCTACCCACTTTGTCCCGCTCTTAAATAACAGAAGACCAACTCCACTGTTAAACGTTCTACCGAGTACCTGTAACAAATTTTAAAGATGCTTTATTTCTTAGCTGCTTGCGATATTGTGCAAAGTTTGCACTTGTACCTTGCAATGGAATAAATTTTGTGTGCTGAAACGTTGGTCAGTGATGGAGATTTTTGGCATCTGCAACTTTAAATTTTACATTGATCTTTTGTTCCTTATTATTGCCGACCTTAAATAAAATATTTATGATTTTAAACACGTTAGGTTGAACTGTTACAAACTATGTAATAAAATCCCGGATTCTGAATTACACGCAGTTATAACTAGAAAAAATAGATTATTTGTATTATCATGGAACTTGGCAAATACATGTAAATTAGGTAACAATATAATATAATGGTGTCCTCGAGCTGATCCGATAATGGAATTGTATGATGGCTGATAAAACCTTTGACTAAACTACTAAAAACTATAAACACTCGTCAAGTTTGGCCAGTAGGCGAGTGTTTTTAGTTTCTAAACTAGTAATGATTGATAAAATTACTAGCTATCTGCTTTGAATAACTAGATCCCTATTGTTACACAAATTAAAAGAAAATCCTCGGGAATCGCTTTATATCTACATGAAAAACCACACATAAATCCGTTCAGTAGATTTGGAGAAAATCAATGACATACAGACAGGCTTAGGTGGGATTTGTACCATAATTTGTATTGATCAAGCAGGTACCACGTACGTCGCTAGACTATTAAGAAAATAAATATATATTTTGATAAGTGACTAAGATGTTCATAAACATCCGCACAGTCAGAAACTTTGCTGATGTACACTCTTCACCCAAGAATACAGTCATCTGTTAGTATTTTTCGGAACAGGTAGTGCCATGCTGCATCCTCCTATGTAACGGAATTGAGCCGGCACGACCGAGGAGGTACCTTTCACTTACATAATACCGCCGTAAAGTGACATCTTCAGTGTCGCGGTTCGTGCAGTGGGTGAGCAGCCGGGGCCTCGTTTTAAACATTTTAAAAGTCATAAAATATTTTTCATAGATCAGTGTTATACAGTTTATATATAAAGTTCTCGTGTCAAAATGGCACTTACATTACTCTTCCGAAACGGTTTTACCAATTTTGACCAAATTTTGTATGCATATTCAACAGATCTGAGAATCGGCTACTATCTCGTTTTGTACCTCTAAATTATAATAAGGTTTTTCACCCTTCACAAATTCTTAAAATGTAAACACGTTAATGACAACAAATTAAATGTATGACTGAACGACGTCTGTCGTTACAGCTAGTATTTTATAAATCTGAAATATAAAAGTGAGGAAAATCTGTTTGCATTTTAGGGCTAAGAAGACATGAATAATGTTAGATGTAGCTGTAAATGACGACATACAACTTCAATCAAACATCAATTCAATATGGCGACTGGCGTCTGGGGCACGTCGGTAAATAAATTTGAAATCGCGTTAGTTCGCGTGACACGAATGGCGTTAGTTAAACGGAAATATTTCTGTATCGCCCATGGGCGTGAAGCGGCACGGCTCGTGTGATTTGAACGTTCTCTCAATTTTCAATTTATTTTATTCCGCAAGTTGTGACTTGATTCGAAAGTGATTTTTCATTTGCTTAGATCGTCATTTCTTGACTTTTCCAGCCTCTGGTCTCATGGTAATTGTGTAAGTTGAGCAAGTGCGTGCCTGTATACAGTAAGCCTTTAGTAAAGAATGTGATAATACTTTCATATTGAAACATTTGCTATATTTAGTTGTGCTTCAAAATGTTCCAATGAGAAATCAGTTCAATATAGTTTAGATATAAATGTTTACAATGTTACATTTTTGTCTGGTGAGATGATGCCATGTCTTCTCTAAGGGAAAAAGATCGGCTAAATAGGTACGCATTGTTCATTATAATTCAATACCCCCCCTCCCCTCGTGACCCACCAAGCGGACTGGGGCCTGCGTGTCCGGCGATACGGACGAGGATCACACATGCATATGCATAACACATCCAAAGCACTACTCACCAATAATCATAACACACCAGACTACACATAGGCCCTAGCCAGGCCCACATCCCCCCTCCCCCCCCTGAGCCAATAAGCCACGATGTAAAACCCGCAGAAATGCGGCCCCGCTACCGAAGGTATGGTTGTCACATCGCGACCCAACCCGGGTTATGAGGTTCGCCTCGGTGCCCGTAGCCCACGCAGGGCAACTGCGAAGATGACCAGGAGTAGTGATAATTCAATCAGTCACTTAATCACTGGTAAGACAATACATATTTCCTATGCTGATGCATATAGACTGAGTCACTTTACATGAGGTACATACAACTACTTGTTTGAAACCCTAACGAGGGAATTGAGCTCAAAGCTTTATTTTTTTGTAACCATTGTTGTTACGGTGATGATATTTCAATACGCATGACAAATTCAATTACAATGATACTTGGGGCCCGCGACAAAGCTTACACAACCAATATTTCTGCTTTGTTAATTGGAAATGCGAGATATATATTGAACATTATTTGTTTTTTATTCAATGTAAAATGTTGGAATATTTTTTAGTTTTAATATCATCAGCTGAAAGCCTGATTTGGAACGCTAACAACGAAGCTCCCTATTTTAATGTTATTTACTATGGTTCATATTAATGAAGAAAATATATCATGAGCTATTATCTAAATAATACAAGTGTGTAAGGGTTGTGACGGAATTTGGGTATTTCTGCCTTTCCCATTAGGGAGCTAACGTGAAGGTGTGTTAAGTTACAATATAAATCAAATTCAAACTATTTTATTTAAAATATGATTATACAAATCTCTACTTGAACTACGTTCCTTTACTACCGGTTCAACCACAACCATGACCTGAGAAAAACTAGAGGTACTAATGACTATATATTCTGACAACATCCAGGCTCAGCTGGTAACGTAACGGGTAAGACGCGTCGCCGGCGGTCGCGGACTCCCCCCTAAATCGGACATGGATCATATAGGTTATCGGATCATTGCCCATTTTACCCGACTGTGACGGAAGGAGGGCAAGGGTTTTAGAGAGTCTGTGTGTACGTAGGTAGATTTCTATGTTGTCCTACAGCCAAAACGGATTCGGAAAAAGGTTCTACATTCGTGACACATTTAAAGTCTGGGCAAAAATCTTCTTGATAAATAATGATACACGACAGTTTTTCCTTTTCTTCTCAGTTATCGGTCTGGTTTTTTGTTCTTTTAATTTCTGAGTTCAGACCATGAGGGGGGATGTGCCAGTTGGCGAGATGTCCTGTTGCTAAAAGATCTGCGGTACCTTAATACAGGCGGTCAATTGTGTGTGTTGTGTTATGTGGAGTTAGTGCGGTTGCGCTTCGCGGTTCCCATACACCCATTGGACACAGCCCTGGTCCAGAGAATGGAAAGGGAGCTTCCTACCCATTATGGGAATACGGGAAAACGTGATGTTGTTATAAAAAAAGCGGTCACTAATCCTGACCAAGTCATATGTGACAATATTTTATTATATTGGTAGTTTTCCATTGAGTAGTTTCGGTCATACAATGGGTAAGTAACATTTATGTACAAATTCTTACGGTATCTACTGAACACGGAGTTCGGCTGACATAGTGTTAAAAAGTCCACTAATATTGTTCACTTTTACAAGATCAGTCAGTCAACTATCGTCAATTTGAAACGCGCTGGACTGAAAATGTTACGAAAGAGGGAAAACAAACTGTTAATCATATTCTTAGGTAGGTAGGTTACAGGTATGTAATTACAATGGCGCAAGGTGACATATTTTTGAATTAGTCTCAAAGTGTAGGTACAGAAAATCAACCCAAAACGCACATGTTTCATTTTTGTCTACGCGATGAAACGCATTTACATGCCCACACCGACCTACCCGTCTAGTGGTGTGTGGGGCTCGCCACACATAATAGTGCCGAATACTCATTAAGACCATTGCGGGTGCACGTGAGATAGTTCCCTAATTGACCGACACCACCTCCACAGGTGGTGTTGTCCCACACCAGGGGGGACAACCCCTCCAACTTTGGTACAATGTTCTGTGATGAGGTTGCCATACTTGTGCCCCGTGCGCGAAAGTACCTCCTCCTCTTCATTTCCCTCTTATTAGAGGGGTACAGAGAGCAGGGCCTTCGTTTCAATAGGCTTCGCCTGGGTACCCTGGGCTGCTGAGCCTCACCACAAGGATTGAGCCATGGTGGGAAATACAAAATGTACCTAAAGTATACCTCTGTAGCCTGATAAAATCGAATTAACGCGTTGTTTTATTTTTCGAATTACCAGGTGCCTAAATAAGTATCGTTTTTTTCATAATATAAAGTTATATACTAGGGAACTCATGATAATTTCTACTCATAAAGAGGTTCGGATTATAGCTGGTTTCGCGAGTGTCTACTGTTTTTTATCCGGTTTGGTAGATCCTATACTGTGTACCAGGCGCCGCTCGCATCGTAAAAGTCGACATTGAGTTCTAAAAAATAGACTAAGATTCGTGTTAGTTTGAAAATATTTGCGATTTTAATAATTTTGTTTTGTTCAAGTTCGAAATTACATTTTGTTTTAATGAAAGTTTTGCCGCTAGACTAAATTAAATTTATTTAGATTAAGTCTGCGGTATTGGGCCAGAGTTATTCTATCGGACATTCTCGTAATGATTGGGTCTATTTCATTACTTGCACAAATCCGGGATCCAGGGGCTATTAAATTATAAAGATTGTTAGCAATATACTGTGATATTGTAATGCACCGTTCATATGTTCTGCGCACTGCTTTCATATAGCAAATTTCTAGATTCTTGTAAGTCTCATTGTTAGTCAAACATGGCTGTTTACATTGTTACGCGCACGTTTAAAGACGCTGGCCGGATCGGCTGCAATGTGTGTGGTACTGAATTGCAACCGAATCGGGTCAGCACACCGCAAAAAGACCGTACGGCAGTGTTTCGCGTATTACGACTTTTGTGTCACAAAAAAGCTTCGGCCGCCTCGAGGCGGTAGACGAGTCAGTTCAAGTCTCACATCTATTTCAATTTTGTCATTCTTTTTTAATAGCATAGGCGGACAGATGAGTAATCAGTGCCACTTTGTGACTACCGCTCATTGACATCCGCGTGGTCAATAATTATACCTTCCTTCACCTCAGCCATGACCAACGAGCCACCGGCTACTCAAAAGCCACACGAAACTCGATAACCCAGTGATCACTTATCAACCAGTCTCTTATGATCGAGAGGTACATCATCGATAGTTCCGGCCCAGTTTGACCCACGCAACGCCACTACGTCTTAGCAAAAGCTTCTCACACAGCCTATGAAATGCGCGCGATATTTGTCTCCACTCGAGATTAGTCTCGAACAACTAGTGATGCGCACAAAACAGTCGATGGAGTGCTGGAGTGTAATTTAGCTCCAGGAGCGTACCCCCTAGACGCAGGAGCAATCATGAAACAGGCATCGCCCCCACACAGGGATCAAAACGTAGCTTTAAAGTTATCGATTTCGTCGTCACTAAGCTTATTGACGGAATTAGGGTGCCGTGAGTAGTAAATAGGGCTGTGCGTATGTGATTTAAATAAGGAAAAACTGAGGAAATATATTACAATAAAACTACTTTTACAAATTTTATTGCGGCTTATTAAATTATTTATGTAGCCCGACGTTTCAGAAGATTATAATTCTTCGGATACTTTTAAAAACTTGGTACATCAGGACATCTGTCATCTCAGTCCACACGGGACCATGGTTGCTGTAAAGCTTCTGGAACGTCGGGCTACATAAATAATTTAATAAGCCGCAATAAAATTTGTAAAAGTAGTTTTATTGTAATGTCTAATATTCGCGTTGACTTTAGACATCAGTATGAGGAAATATAATGAAAATATAATGTATTTATTATTATAATAAAACACACATTCGGATTGGGACATTGTTTGAACATAATGGGTGGTAGGAGGACGCTTCGGGATAGTAATTGTGTAGATGTTCATAGGGGTCGATAGTCGTAAAAATTATCGATTGCTGGTTTGAGGCGCAAACGTAGGTACTGTAGAAATATAGGTAAGTCACAACTAAACTTTCCCTCCGAAACGTGGCTGGAGTTTACTCTACATATTATGAAATGAAAGATGCACAGGAGTCGGGAGTGCGAGGGTGTAAGCGCTGTAAGTGTTACGCTAGTTCGATTGGCTGTTCGATTTTTCAAACGACTTTACTATTCATATTGTGATGATGTAACAGTAGTGCCCTGATGCACTGCAGCGGAATTGGGCCGGCACGACCGCGGAGGTACCATTAGCTCACATGATACTGATAAAGTTTGTTCTGTGTCACGTTTCATGCGGTTTGTGAGTAGCCGGCGGTCCGTTGGAGGGCCTAGGAAAGAAGGCCAAGGCAACCGCAATGGTGTTTATGCGGATGTCCATGAGCGTCGGTAATCGTATTAAGGCTCCGATTATTTGTTACAATACAAAAAAATCGACACCCGCAATGAACATTCGGCTAACCACGTTCTTTGTTCTTTTTCGTTTTTACGCCAAACTACTTATTTTTCTTACATTAGTTATATAGCGTAAAATCTGGCTAAAATAACTAGTCTGAGAACTCTTGTAATTATAATAGATAAAGTGGGATAAAAATGTGTTATATATTTTCTTTATAGAATAGAGGACAAACGAGAAATCTGAGCCTCTTTACTACTACCGACGTCCATGAACATCCACATAATTACTATGAAGAGGCGTTGCTTGCGTGTCGATTTGCGTCATAGCGTGCGTATCAATATTCAGGAAACGTCAATTTTTTTATTCGTGGTCTATGCGTGGTATTACTTTCAGACAGATAATTTCTGTGACAAGTCGTAATAGCATGTCATTGCTTGCACAGCACGTGGTTTTTTATAGCATAAGGGGACAAATGATCAATCGGAGCATTTTTATGACCGATTGTTACGCAGATGCGTTGCCCTCCTGTCGCCCCACCCACAATGGGCTCGCGAACCGGACAAAACGCGATAGCGACGCTGTCACTCTATCAAGTGAGTGAAAGGTACTTCCCCGGTCGTGCCGACCCAATTCCGTTGCATGTCATGTTCAGATGTAGCGTCGTGCACCATGCATGGCACTACATCCTCCTATGCGGCATGGCACCACCTCTTCCTGAAATATAACAAATCAAAACGTCGCTACAAGAGATCAAAAGAAAATATATTTTTCAATTATTGTTGACAATTAAATTAATTATTCAAATGCACAACAATGTTGAAGAAATCTTTCTTATTGCAGGCATACACAGTTATGTCAATTACCTAGGCCCTACATAAAATGTGTGCATCCACCCCGGGGTCAACGACACTTGTGTCTCATGACACATTCGTATAAAGACAAAGTGATTCAATTTCGTTTATGAGGCTCATAGCTATTATTAATGTTTGACTTATCCCTGTGTGGCAATAAAAAGTCCCCATAATTAGGAAAATTGGGTGTGTAACAAACGAATTTATAGTTGTTTATGGGATTGGGGGGTGAATGAGCAAATGCACTCCCAGTGATAAATGTACACTATGTCATTACGTCATTGCACCAGAATTAGGCGTGATCGAGGAATATCGACCTTCTTGGCATCGTAAAGTAACATCTACGCCCACCACTCATCAGGATCTTAGTATTGTCTATTGCTGGCGATTACGGCCGCAGATGGTAAAAGATGTACCGATTTGTGGGCGTACGCTGTGGTGTTTATTTTTGATCCAATTAATTATTTTTATAGGGTAGTGGGGCAAACTAGAAATCTATGTGTTTTGATACCACCGACGTCCGTAACCATTCACATAGTTGTCATGCAGATGCAATGCAGCCGGTGGCCCATTGGAAGGGGGAAAGCTCCTTCCTACCAATGGGCCATCGGCTGCTCAGCTCCCAAACCGCACGAAATGCGACAGTACAGGAATTTACAGCGGTATCATATAAGGGAGAGGCACCATGCGGGGCCCTATTCGGCTGCAATACAATATGGCATTACCACTCCGAAGAGGCTCCGCTTATCCTTTTTTCAATTACAAGAGCACGCACCTCCCTATTCACGACCCCACATTCATCGCCATCATATTTTCCGCAATATCTTTGCATAGGTTCTATTACAAAATGTACATATGAAAATGTTTATGAGAATTCAAATCGTTCTATCAAAATGCGCTACTAATACTCGAAGAGCCAGTGTTCGCCAGACGTTTCTTGTTTTAAGTAACCAAAGCAAAAGTGTATTGGTTCGATTACCAGTTACGAACCCTGGGGCATCTTGACCGTGGTAAGCTGAACTACTAAGGTTTATAAAATCGTGCATTTCATAAAAAAAAATCTGTTAAAGTAACATAGACTGTTATGAAATAGGCCAGACAATGAACTATTGTCTCTTAACATTCCGAGTAAATATGTGATAATTCAGAGTAAATAAAATAATTTACTTATAAGGTGTATTATAACCTTATAAGAAAGCTAATTCATTTGTTTGTCTGAGTTTTATTATAAAACATAGTTATGTGGCAGGAATATGCTTAAAAAACTTTCAACTTGCTTAAAATAAGGAATGTGTATCAGTCACAAGGCTCCAAAACTATTATTATACATGAAGGTGCAAAATAAAAATAACTGAAAAGTAAACAAAACGCAACTTTTATTTATTGATTTTAAGAGGCTTTTCTATGAGTCACATCGCCCTTTGCAGTTGCATCAAAATGACACTTCACTATTATTTCGCACGCATGGCTGCACGAAGTGACGCGTCAATAGTCAATTGACTGCATACTTGACGATCAAACAATATTTTCATTTCATATTACTTTTGTAAATTGTGTTTTATTTTTTCATTTAATGTAATATTATTGGTTGGTACATTTTGCTCACGAAGACGTGGTACAAATGAAATGCTTAATCCAGGTGAGGTTCAATTATTGACTATGTATGTACTAGTAGGACTTATGGTCTTCCTCAGGCAGTAAAAAATAATATACACTACATAGTTCAAATTAAACTGTATTTATTAACTTCTGTATCTTGTGGAGGTTACCTCCTAGAGAAACGATTTAGAGCACCGGCATGAAAAAAAAAACCCGGCCAGGTGTGAGTCGGATTCGTAAAGTATTATGTACCAATTACCTATATGCCTAAGAAAACTCTGAAAAAAAAAAACATTTATATAAAAAAAAATATTCCTTTTTTTAGTATTTGTTGTTATAGCGGCAATGGAAATACATCATCTGTGAAAATGCCAACTTTCTTGCTATCACGATTCATGAGATACAACCAGGTGACAGATGGACATACTGACGGACAGACGAACAGACGGACGGTGGATTCACTGTGGTAGGGTTGGGTTTTTTATCCTTTGGGTAAGTAACCCTAAATATGAGAATAATCGTGTTGAACATCAGCAGAGCAATCGAGCCTGACCAGCGTAACGTTTCACAGAGCGTACGTCACTTACGTCTTTTCTTCTTACTTCAAAGTTGAACCTTGAACTTTGAAATCTAGTTCATTCTCAAGAATTAAGCTCCAGGCATGTCGGAACACGTACACACGTTATAAAAATATATAAATTTTACCAATAGTTTATGAGGCATTTTTTTTTCATAGAATAGGGGCTCAGACGAGAAATCGATGCCTTTTACGACTGCCGACGCCCAAGAACATCCACATAATTACTATGCGGATGCGTTACTCTCTTTCCCCCTCCCACCCAATTGGCCACCGGATACTCATAAACTGCACGAAACGCGACACTGAAGATGTCACTTTACGGCATTATGTGAGCCGGGGAGGTACCTCTCATACCTCCCCGGTTATGTCGGATCATATCCGTTGCATAGGAGGCTGTAGTATCATGCACCATGCATTGCATAAAATCCTCCTATGCAGCATGGCATTACCTCTTCCTAAATATATAATCTCAAAATAAATGTATCGATGTGACATTATTGGTACATTTGTTACTTTTAAATGTGATTTAAGCATCACGCTTAAAAAGAACAAATTAAAGATAATTCTCCTAAAATGATTCCGACTGGAAACAGTTTAATTGCCCCAGAGTCTGTAGGGATCCAAGTTTCATTTTGATGCTTATGGGGTCGAGCGTAAGTTGCGGTGCGTTGGCTCAGTTGATAAGGTAATTGAAATTCGGATCCAAGTTCGAGTTTGGTCCCAACTACATCGGTTTTTTACAGAGGATTGTTTTAAAATTTCAAGACCACTTGAATAATTCAACGTCTTTGTTCTGCGGTAAGTGAAACGTTTGCAGAAAAACTTTTCACAAACTGCAAGGTCCAAACCTATGAAGTTCACTAATGCGCAATGAGGCGGCATTAAGGTTGGCTATGTTATGTTATTCTCATGGCAAACAGTTAATTTGAATAGATACAAAGGAGTGTATCGGTAAAATTTATAGTTTGTAAAATATAGAACAATCATATAAGCAGGTAAGATAGTTTGCCGTCCTTGGATCTTAATTTTTTTTTTTTTAAATAATTAGATCAAAGTGACATACTATGTTTTAATTATTTTTAGACCAATCTTGTCATCCTGTGGAACTAAATCCATAAACTAAAGGAACCATGTCGAACATATTAAAATAATAATAAAATAGGTATAGTTGACTATAATAATCACTTTTTTCAAATCGATTAAAAATCTCTAGTGAAACTTCTTTTCTAAATCGCAAAGGACCCTCAAAATAAAACGTCTTGCGTAATTAAATTTGTCGAGTGTCAGTATAAAGTTTCGCCTGCATTGGTCGACTTACATTTGAATGCTGTTGTGCAGGCGTCTCACGTCCTGCACTGAATCAATTTTGCGTCAGCCTGCCTCGTCCCAGTCGGGTGAAGTCCCATTAGTGCAATTACATTCAATGCGATGGATATTCGCAAGTAATTACTTTCAAATTGTAAAGCATTTGCAGGTTTAATAAACCTTTTGACCGTTTACCGAGAAGATATCTTTTACGTGTGGTTAGAAGCGAGTAATGAAGGTTCTTAACCCCAGGTTGTAAAGATATTCTTCTTAGACAGCTTGTCTAAGAAGAATAAGTAATTATTTAGAATACAATTTTAGGATCATTTTTTCTGTACTAATGTTACAAAGAGGAAACATTTAACGGTTTGTGTAGATTGAATAGATTCCGTAACTACTGTGCCAATTTGAAAATAGCTTTAATATTTTAATTCTATATTATCTGTGATGAACACAGAGTATGTACTATTTTCTAAAACGTTAGAGATTCGTATGAAAACTTCGATAATGTAACCCATATGCATGGTTGCCGTAAAGCTTCTGAAACATCCGGCTAGTTAAATAATTAAATAAAGAGAGATAAAATACGCAAATGTAGTTTTATTGTAATTGAAAAAAAGAATGTATAACAGGAGATACGTCACGAAGTATTGGTTTCGCGTAGAACGCTCGACCTGTCCAAAAGTCGACCTGTCCAATAGCTCCGGGTGGACTTCCGTCCGACTGACCCCGATGCGCGCAGCTCCAGTATGGTATGTACTTAAGTTCATTGGTACATGAATAGAAAATGTGTCAGTAGTAGCTATCGCTTCACGAGGTCGTGAAGTGCCAGACACACCCTTCAGGCCCCCTTGGGTCGGCTGGATGGTGCGTAAATGCATTTTTCTTGCTAGAACCAATACGATATACACCGTTCGTACCCGTCGAGCGATGAAATCTTACATTATACATAGTGGCACAGATGTAACATATGACTGACAGAATGTCAAACTCACACACCGCTTACGGAAACGAGCCCGGGTTCGAATCCGTAAGTCGAGAGCTTAGATTGATAGAAATAAAATAACNNNGGGGGGGGCGAGGTGGCCGGCCTCTTCAGATAAGCCAAACATTAAACGAGCTCAATTATCCTTATCCACGACACCGCAACTAAAATAAAACGGCATCGTGCGCGTGCCGTTGCACTAGAGTGGGGAGGGGGACCGCTTGCCCCTTTTCTGTCCCAAAAATAATCACTAAAGGGTACGCCCACAATCAACCCGGTTCATCTCTTCCCATCTGCGGGAAAAGAGAGGGGTCTGTCCCCCTATCGTCTCCCTAAACCTGAAGACAAAAAAGTCTTCGTAGTCAGCCGAACTGTTGAGGCTGGACTAGGGCCGCCATGTCAGTATTAGGACCCTCCGAAAAAAAAAAATTAGAAAATGTCCGCACTCAATCACTTGAATCCTTTTCGTGTCTCTCTAACATTTCATCAACAAAGCATATACTCTTTAGTAGCCAATAAAAATAAACCCATGTAATTTTGGTAAGATGTAGTGCATTGCTGTATTACAGCGGAATTGGGTCGGCACGAACAGGGGGATGATAGATGTCGCGAGGACCTGACGTAAAGTGACATCTTCGGTGTCGCGTTTCGTGCAGTCTATGAGTAGCCGGTGGCACATTGGAAGGGGGGGGGGGACAGGAGGGCAACGTATCGGATTAGTGAGTATTTGGCTGTTAATCGGCGTCAGTAGTCGCAAAGAGACTAATTATACAATTATACCTTCATTTGTACCTTACTTTTTACCGTACATTATGGTGTACTCTCATTTATTTACAAGAATACTATAGATTTTAATTACCATGCAGTCCTGGGAATCGCATAGACGGATGTACCTCTTCTTTGCGTTGACTATGAAGTATGATTTTTGTACCTATTTCAAGGGATTGTAAATATGCATGTGACATGATTTTTTCCTTGATCCCTCGTTCTCGAAAAAAATGTTGGCCGGCAGGTGGACGGACAGACAGAAAGACATATAGACGGACCATAAATGAATCCAATAAGGGTACTTTTCACCTGTTTATTTTTTTTTCGTGTAATATAATCGTAAACACATCTGCTTACAAATAAATACAAAAGATAAACCGACAATTTATATTTAAAAAAATATGCATCTGATCGAAAAATGAACATGTGCCCCATATTATTTTTAGTATCTAATTTCATAAAGTGCTCATAATTGATAATAATGATAAAATAATTTAACGGAGCCTTTTTACGACTACTGATGCCCATGGACATCCGCATAATTACTATACCGTTTCATTGCTCTCCTATCCTCCTCCCCTCTATTGAGCCAACAGAACTCTCAAAGAAAACCGCAAGAAACACGATAGCACAGCTGTCACTTACTCCCTATTCGCCTTTAATGCAGTAAGGCACTACCTCTTACTAACATTTACCAGTCCAGACACTTGTATTGCTATATTTCGTTCATTTTGCCAAAATCAAGCATAATTCAATTTTTGTAACATATTTTTCCACTTCACAAACCCGACACACAAAACGTTACCCACCCAAGGTAAGGTAAGGTTAGCCCGCCAAAGATACGGAACGGTCTAAGACGTATTCATTCAATAAATAAACACGTGTGCCTTGGGATGTGTTGTTTGAATAGACTTAATCAAGCAACCTTCACGCGACTCCCGCGAGAGGGCGCCCGGATGCGCTCACCACCATAACAGACCAATAAATTCCAAATAGTGCTACTGGCTGTGTAATATAAAGGTTCTTTGGTTAATCTAAAAATATTTGTATGCTTATTTCACCTTTACGTTCGCGTCATAAGCTGGTTTGCAATATTCTTTATGATAATGTGTTTTATTATCTCACTGCTGCACGGATATGCGGCGAAAGAAAGAATTATAATATCTTTATTGCAGTGCTTATTAGTGGTGTGATGTAGGTACGTGGCGCTTGTTTTTTTTTTTTTCATAATTAGCATGTTATTAAAAAATTTAAAGGACTTTTGAGGCCGCGGTACAAAAGGGTTCTACGTCATTCGGGGATTGTCTCTATGAAAATAAGGGATCAGAAGGTAGAGATTTTTTTTTGTTTACTGCTAATTGAAAAACATATAGTTTGTTTTTATCTGTCATCGACCGTGCTCTGGTCGATTGACACTGTCGTACTTTTGAAATTGGAACGAAATTGACGGTTAAATTGTACTATATGCTTATACGCGTATACAACATTTAATTTGTACATTGTCAATTAATTACAAAATTAGAGTTAAGAGCTCTATTAATAATAATTATTGTTTATTTTGGTAATAGTAAATGAAGAGATGGCATTGCAGCGGCATTAGGCGGTCATGACTGGGGAGGTAGCATGGTATCGGCGTAAATTGACATCTTCGGTGTTAAGTTTCGTGCAGTTTGCAAGTTCCCCGTGGCCAATAGATCCAGACATTGTAGGGGAGGAGAAAAGAAGGGCAATGCATCAGCACAGTAAATATTCAGATATTCCAGGGCTTTGGTAGAATAAAAAAAATAGTCTATATCAATCAATATTTATAGAAAATAATGCAGCTTTTATCATCTAGATAACAATATCTTAAGACTAGCATCACCATCTATTATTATCGAAATAAATAATAATATTAATTAAGATTTCCACTCTCGGGAAAATTATAGTATATCCGAATATAGTTGGACACCTGCAGGGAA
>JAFELO010010376.1:180309-227022 GCA_017140195.1 Eumaeus atala | reverse complement strand
AGTTGTACAACAGACACATGAGTACAATTAGCCGCTGTGCCTTGCCTTTGTGGGATATAAGAAAGTTTTTGAATCTGTCGAAACCTGGGCTGCTCTGGAAGCTTTACAGCGGTGGCAGGACGATTGGCGATATGTCGAAGTACTGAGAGCATTGTGTGACGCTGCTTTTATATCCGTTCTGATTTCGGGAGGTCAAACGAGGTCAATCCAGTTGCATCGAGGAGTGCGACAGTAGGATGTTTTTTCTCCGGAACTGTTCACTAATGCCCTTTGTGGACGTCTGCAACTGGGCAGAATGCGGCATAAATATTAACGGCTCACACCTTTGTTTCGCCAACCATATCGTTGTGTTCGCCGAATCGTTGGTTGGTGAGCTTGCATGAAATGTTGCGCAGCCTAAATTAATACTCCCGACGTATTTTGACCTGTGGATGAACTTGGACAAGACAAAGGTCATGTTCAACGAAAACGTTCTCCCTATGCTGGTCAACGTCGATGGTGCTATTCTCAGAATCGTAGACGAATACGTCTACCTTGGGTAATTATTGCAATTAGGTAGATATAACTATGAGAAGGAAGCCGATAGAAGGATTCAGTTGGGTTGGGCAGCATTCCGGAAGCTTCATCACGTTCTCTCGTCACCTATTCCGCAGAGCTTGAAGACAAAAGTCTTTAACCAAATACGCTCTACCCGTGATTACCTACGGGGCTGAAACTCCAACTTTAAACTATCGAAATATAAGAGTAGTTAGTAGCACAGCACATGCTCGTAGTTACTGTGTGCTACGACTGAGATTTGGAGCTACGCCTTCCAATTCTCAGTGCTACGCAGCAAAACATGTTAGTTAAGCACTCTTCCATCAACCATTTCCTATCAAGAAACGTCTAACGCCACGTCGCCAAAAAAGTTTCAACTTCAATAACAATAATTTCGTGTTCGAGTCAAGTGGAAAATTTGATTTAAATAAGATTTGTAAAAGGCACGATCAAGATTCTGTTACAAAAAAGATTTGATACCGATAAATAGTTAATAAAAGCCAATAACAGAATGAATTATTGCAACTACAAATTGCGAAATTATATATTGTGTATCTTTTATGCACATGTTGTTAACTTTTAATTATTTTACATTATAATTAGCCTTTCAAATCTATTGGCTAAATTTTAATTAGGTCGTTAACATTTAATTTAAAATCAGTTGCGCGAATATCAATCATAAATATTGAATTGCTATTGGCAATAATTAGGCTTGGATGGAAAACGGAGTGCATGTGAATGACCATCTGTACCTACAATAATAATATTATCACTGTACAAAATGTCAATTTTTTTATAGCATAAGAGGGCAAACGATCAGTGGGAAACATTTTGAAACAATCAACGCCCATTAACACCCCATAACACGTTGGTGTTTCTCTCCTTAACACTGTCCCCCAATGGGCCCCCAGCTACTTACAAACCGCACGAAACACGACAGCCATCCCGACGCTTTTGGGCGGCATTATGAAGCTTGATGTACTTCAATACATGCAGTATTACCCCCTAGCCTAACCTATAACTTAAAATGCACCTCATTCATAATGGCCGTACCTCTGGATTATATTTAAACCTAGACCGATCAATTTTGTTATAAATCCAGTTCTATAAAATTTTCAGTCCACCACAAAGGCAGGATATCAATAGTGGACAGCGAAGTTTTAAAGCGATTCAATATCTATGAGAGGCAATCAGTCAATGTCCTGGCTTAATCTTCCTCTCAATGAGAGCTGCGCTGGCCCGCGGGGATGTAGCGTCATCTATCACGAAGAGGACCCTTGCTTTTTATCATGATATATTAACTTACATTACCGAAACTACAAATTATACCAATACATGCGTTTATAATTTTACACAAAAGTGTTTCTTTTTTTTTTTTTCATTGATCGGAATACTGAAAAAGTTTACAAACTATTTTATTTCTATCACCCGCCGTCTCATTCGCGTAATCTTCGATCGTAGAGAAATACGATATAGAATTGACAAATAGAATAGAGTGTGCACGTATGACACATCTCTAGTTTGATAGCTAACGGCGTTCTCCGCACGTCCCACTTTCCGCATATCGGGAAGGAAGGGAGATTTGTCGTCCTCCCGAAGCCGGGCAAGCCTCGGCACCTGCCCGGAAGCTACCAGCAGATCACGATGCTGTCGCACGTGGCCAAGTTGTACGAGTGGCTATTGCTCCGCAGACTGTAGTGTCATGCACCTTGCATGACACTACCTCCTTCTATGACACTACCTCCTTCTATGACACTGCCTCCTTCTATGCAGGTCCTCTTCTTGCTGTCTGTCGAGTTTCAACATTTTCCTTATGACAAAAACAATGTAATACACACAGTCGACTCTACACCAATGCACAAGCACGCGCAACTGTTAAAACGCAGTTTTCAAAAACCGTTATTCAGATTTTGCAATAAATCGCTTCTAACGCAGTCAAAGTAAAGTACAAGGGTTCCGTATATCGTAAAGTGAGATTTTCAAAGGGTATGCTAAGCTTAGTAATATTATTAAGATGTTGTAACAAAAGCTAAATAAAATTACTTTAAGGCGTTCATTGAGAGAGGTCTATGTCCAGCAGTGGACCGACTAGGGCTGATGATGAACTAGAACGTGTATAGATCTACTACATTATATTTAATTCAATTTTTGTAGTATGTCTATGTAGCATTCAGCATCGATCATAATCGACCTTTAATTAACTTAATATTATATAATATTGGAAGTTGTAGATATATAATGTATTGAATATCATATTAATTATGTAGAATGTCTGTATCGTGGTAAACATGCTCAGTCACAGAGGCAACACTGACCCGAAATAATCGCCGTCAGACCAAATGAAAAGTGTTCTTGTCATTATTGAGTTTCTAATAACAGTCCGAAATCAGGAAGTTGGCGTGACCGCGTGATCAGCAAGCCATCGGTCCTTTGTCTTATTTATCTCCGGTCGTGTCGGACTGCCGTCACATCGGAATAGGAGAACCAAGGAATGGAGTATGCACTTGTAACTGCGCAAATACTTGTGCACACGGATGACCCCAACGATGATGGCTGAAGATGACATTCGGCGAGGACGTGAACTGCTAGTGTTGTACCTATAAAAAATAAACACAAAAGAAAATACTGGAACAAATACTATTTTCTTTCCGTGGTATAATATATAGTAGAAAAATAAATACAGTAAGTTACAAAAATATATTTTTTGAAATAGCATAATTAGATTTAGATATAAATGTTATCTTCCGAACGAACCCAGGTGGTATTGTAAATGTTTGAGATGTGTGTTGTAAGAACGCTTAACATTATCTTTTATACGTTTCCACATCTTGTGCTGAGTCGAGTATTGTGTTAATACAACTGCGATGGCCTAAAACAATATTATGTTGGATGATATTGAAATATCTTGTATTGTATCTGGAAACAACCGTTGCCATGTCAATTTATTGAATAAACGTGATCCGTGTTACGTAGCATAAACTAAATGTTACACTCCTCGTCTTATGTTAGTTATTTTCGTTACGTTCATATGTATTGATTTATTATAATACGTCATGATATTGAAATTAGAATCGAATTAAATAACCATTCAAATACGAATACAGTTTTAAAACGTTCAAACTGTGTTCAAATTTGGAGTGAAAAAATGTGTAAAACTATGTTTCTATTTCCACTAATATACCTATATTCCAATAATATCGCTAATTAATGAATAGGCACAGTAACGTACAGAGAACAGTTGTTACACAATAAAAACAAAAATAAAAAGATATAAAAAATTAGTAAATCATATAACATATATAAGAATAAAAACAAGATAAGGAGCCAATGCACAACTAACATATCGGCAGTCCGGATACAAAACGCCCCGTCAGTAATCCGGCGCTGGCAGCAGAAATCCGGCACTGGCATTAACATCGCAAAGTAGGCATCTTAAAACTGCTATTCCTATATCATTAAGAACCACTCGGGCTCGACCTTATTTCTTGACAACAAGATGTTTTCGATAGTTCACCGTTTCGCTGTATCCACGTTTCCCTATTAGGCGGGATAATCGATTGTACGAGAAATAAATAGCCTTTTCTAGATACAAACTTAAATGAGGTTAGTTCTTTTTTAATTTTGTTATGACGTAAATGTTAAAAAAAAGTTAATATTGCCTTGTCTTTTGTCATCACCAGTCCCATCTTGTCCGTCTTCTATATGATCATTTCTTTCAACTGATGACTAACATCCGTAGTTTATTCCTACCATCACCGGGTCCAAGTTATTAGGCGACCTTCAAAGTTAGTCTTTCATATAAAAACCTTGTATCCAGATGTGACTAAACCTCTCCGAAACAACTTGACAATTTCTGTAAAATTTTATGTGCCTAATAGTTTTTAGGAAGGAATTGTATTTTAAAATGTATAGTATAATATATACAATTTTCTTAATTACTTTGTTCAGCGAATAAATGTTTAAAAAATATAATAACATCATATACAAGACTACATGTAAAAACATACAATTATAATCATAGTAATAAATTTCAACTGTTTCATACAAAATTAAATTCCCTGAAACGTATTATTTTAAGACATCGCGTGTGCTCATGGTACAGTGAACTGGAGTCGAGCGTAATTACGCAGCGAGCGAAAACTCAGCATTCTCGTAACCTTGTACTCGCTTACTGGAACAAAGGCTGTCTTCCTGAACGAATGGAAGCATAAAGCGCTTCAGCGTATTGTTCCTGACTACTACTGACAGTGACTATGATGGTTACATTGCACTACTTTTTTTTTTTTAACGTGAAGTAATAAATCCTGTTCCTTTTTCAAAGAATTGTGCGAATGGAGAATTCTGAAGTTGGATACATTTGAAGATTGTATGGATGAGATGTGTAAATTACGAACATTTTAATATCATATGCAATGAAGTTACAAAGTTTTTCATAATTAACATCAAATTTCGAAGACCAATAAAAATACTTAAATGCTTAAACAATTGTGGAAAATTTAACACCGTATCGATCATTTGTACCTGAAATGTTAACAAATTTACGACGGGGAGTTTCCTGAGGAGTAGTTCCGATTAGTACCAAGACTGAAATTCGAGTTTCAGCCATCAGGGCAGGATTATAAGTTCCACGTTCACTACCCCGTTTACCCTAATTCCAAAACTGCAGTAAAGGCCAAAGTGACTCGTGACCGTCAACTAATCCCGCTCTATGGGGAAGGCCTATGTACAGCAGTGGACGTCGTTTGGCTGAAGGCGACGGTGATGTTGATTCATCGCCATTTATAATATCATTGTGAAACCAGCGAAAACTAGCTTTCTTCAAGTAACGATCCCAATTTTATGTTAAAGGCAAAGGGCAATGCGGCGGCTAAACCTGGGGTTTATGGACGTCTGTGTTTGGCTACAGTCTACAACCACTTGCTCCTTTGCTCCTTATCCCATATTCTTAGTATATAACACAAATATTTAATACTGAAGTGGCCTTCTTTATAACTGTAATAGGCATATTTTTTTCGAAACTCAAAAATGAATATTGACGATCACTCAGCAAAATGGGATTATGTTTAATGACTATCACATTTTTGGATTTCCCAAATAGAGCCCAATAGGGTTTGACTTCAGCCTGTTTATATGAAATTCATGAGGTGAAAATTTCATCATTGTTAAATTTACAGCAGTTGTTCACAATACGTTACATAACCTCTTTAATGTCCTTACAAAGTCGTTCGTATCGTAATACGCCATTTTGTCACGATGTAGTTGCAGTTGCAAACATTGTCACGGGGCAAGGGTGTCGTAAGGCTTTTAAGGTTGGTTTATGATCCATTGCGAGCCCATGTCCGTTTATGGGCCACATTTCACAACCCTATATGGCCTGTACTTAAGTAATTGCTTCCAAGATTTCCTTTATATCCCACCTTAATGCCTGTAAGTTCCATAAAGTTTTAAGATAACGTTTTTATCTCAAGAATGTCTAAATTGAAAGACCTCTTGGCACCGCCATGGCAGAGTTAAGAAGTGAGTTTTAGAGTGATCCCATATAATTTTATGCCAACACATTGAAATAAGTTTAGTAATTTTGTGAGAATATTTTGTTTTATATAGGGATAAACGAGCAATCAGAGCTAATTTCGTGACTGTAGACGGATGCTGATGCGTTAACTTCCCTGACCTCCTTCCCTCAATTCATAACCACATAAAACGCAACAGTACACTTATCACTTTGCGGTGGTGCTACGTGCGGGAGATATACCTCCTCGATAGTGACATCCCAATTCGGCCACAATCCAACATGGCACTATGTCTAACTAAACTGAATTGTATGAACGTTGAATATGATAGGCCATAAAATCAGTATAATAAATACAACACATGTCTGTCCTCACGAGAATTGCTTAGGACGGTCCTTTGATATCGCGATTGCATCCGAGCGCTGAATAATAAACATAAAATTTCCATATTTTTTTCATTATTTCCATATTTCCACATTCCAACCACTATACTTTACCGCCACCCACCACTGCTACTCCAGTGTGGACAGGGTCGACTGCGGCAACCACTTATGTTCTGGTCTTTTATCCTGGAATCTGAATCCATGGGACTCCCGGAAGTTAAGCAGTCCCTTCTGCGCCTGATGTCTGATAATTTCTGTCTGGTCGTGTTGTGCAAACGTGCTACCTATTCGAATATGATAATGAGGGAATACACTTGCATCTGGGTAACACGTGAACATTACACTAATCACAACATTTTTGAGTAGTAAGTTAAGTAATTATTTGGAACCTTTTTTTGAGGGTTGCATACTTCGAAACAAAAAAAATACGGAACTTTTGTTGGATTAATTTTTACTCCTGTGTGCCTAAATCCTTCTCTCAGGAACGCGTGGAATTTAAGACATACGGTTTAGTTTAGGTAGGAGTGATAATAATAATGTCATCCTAGTCGAATTTCGGTCAAGACATATCATAGTGCATAAGTGTGTGCGGGCACAAGTACACTCCCCATTCCCTCATTCTCCCATTCCAATGCGACAGCAGTCCGTCACGGACGGGTTAGGAATTAGGCGCAGACCTACGGCATAACGTGCTCTCCGAGGCACGTAAGTGTAACACCGCCAACTTCCTGACGTCGGATTGTTATTGGAAATTGAAAAGTCCCAATAACACGTTGGTCTGACCCGGGACTCCAACCCTGGACCTTACTACTGTGGAGGACATGCTCGCCATAGATCACAAGGCAGTTAAAGGCACCTATATCATAATATACATCAAATTATTTTCAGAAAGGCTAACAAATGATTAGATTTTTTGTACCGATCCTTTGCGATAGCTATTTTCGTACAAGTTACATAAATGATCTTGTATCAACAAAGGAATTATTTTACAAAGCATTCCCATATAAAAGTGAGCCACACACGCAATACAACAATTTCTGCGTCGAAAAAAAGCACTATTCTGTGAGGGTAGGCGCGACGGAGATTTGCCACCGGAAATCGAATACAAATCGCGTTTCGCCGACACATCTGGAGAAAACTGAATTTGTTTTAACATTCCATTCCAAGTATGATTGAAAAACGTTCATAGATTATACAGGCACGCTAGAGATAGTTATGAAAAGGCCCTCGCATAATAAAAGCAAATAGGTGCATAGTTTCATAAGAAAACATTCAAAAACATATTCTTTTTTATAATTAATCCGCCCGGCTTCGCTTGTGAACAATACTTAAATTATACACAAACTTACCTCAGGGATCGTTCTATGCATTGGTGAAAATTGCATGAAAATCCGTTCTGTACATTTTGTACCACTTGGTCAATTGGTAAGCATGTGCAGCTATACACTGGTTCTAATCCCAGGATTCGCATACAGAAAGTGTAATTACGATTTTTTAACAAACAAACCTTCAAGCCAGCTCCATAACGGGGTAGGCTGAGTGAACGGAGTGTCACATATCACATGTCATGTTTCAATTTCTAATGACAGACCAGATTCAGGGAGTTGGTAAAGATCACATTCAGCCATTTTTATAGAATAGGGAGCAAACGTGCAATCGGAGCCTTTTTACGACTAACGACGGCCATGAACATTATTGCTATGCATATTACATACATTATAACATAATTGCTATGCCGATGCGTTGCGATCCTTCGGCCCCCCCCGCCATGGGCCACCGGCTACTAACAAACCGCATGAAACGCTACACTCAAGATGTCACTCTACGGTGGTATTATGTGAGCGAAAGGTACCTCCCTAGTCGTGCCTGCCCAATTCCGTTGCATTGGAGGATGTAGCGTCTTGCACTATGCATGGCACTACGTCTTTCCAGATATACAAGGCATTGTTTGAAAAAATAGAGTATACAAGAGGAAGAATGCTCTTCGAACCTCTTTTACTCTTATAGGAATTTATTTTTCTAGGAATATTCCGTAACCGCATGGATATTTCACAATTAATTAATTTATAAAAATGTAAAAAAAATATGAATTTTAGTTTCGACCACGTGAACATTACATGTTAAAATGACAAAAGAACCTATGATAGATCAACGTCTGCCGTGCTTTTTGTCAATAATTACTTCATCCTAAATAAGGATTTACTTCGATGTGCTTTTCACATTTTGGTTACATCACCGAAGTTTTCATAATGACCAGAAGGTTTTAGAAAATATATATTACAGTATATGTTCATCACTGATGATGTAGGATTGCAATCATAAAACATATATTACAGTAATAGTATATGTTCATCACTGATGATGTAGGATTTTAATCATAAAATATATATGACAGTAATAGTATATGTTCAGCACTGATGATGTAGGATTGTAATCATAAAATATATATTACAGTAATAGTATATGTTCATCACTGATGGTGTAGGATTGTAATCATAAAAGGTTTGTTTAAATCGGTCCAGCAGTATAGGAGTCTATTAAATTCAAAGAAATAATCAAAGTTTTCCCCTTTATAACAATGTTATAGGTGGGACAAGGAACAATCCTCTCGACATGATTTTGTTTGATCACCTGGTGGCTCCGATAATATGTTTGTCTCCCATGCCATAAACATTTCGACACAAATACATATTATGATATAGGTATGACATGTGTCACTCCCTTTCTCTCTGCCTACCCCATTAGGGAACTGGCGTGTAGGTGTGTTGTTATTGTTGTTGTTACAAGAAGTCTTCGATAGTTAATTTCAAATAAAACTCCAATAATGATGAATTATTTTTTATTTTCTAAGTATTTTTGGGAGCTTTGTTCCATGAATCCCATCTGATAAAGGATGGCGGGTCATATTTATTGCTGATAAGCGATCTGATCTCCAACATTTTAAAACATTACAGATGCTTTATAAAGTCGGATGGAGTTGCAATAGTGAGAGCTCTCAGTTTGTAGAAGTTCGTAACTTCGTAACACTCACACTGTTACGAACTTAACGAACTTTTACTGTAACTTGTAAGTAGATGTTTCATTATTACGATAAGGCCGTGTCATATTATGAAGCCCTTCTACTTTTGGAAAATAATTATATTGTTCTCTGAGTTAAGACCGTATAGAAATGCAAACTGATTTATATTATAATTTACTTCCCCGCATATTTATAATGTATGCAGGGGAAATGCATTCCGCCGCCGTCCAGAGACCAGTCCTCTAGGTTCAATTGTCCACGGTCGCAACGTGGCCGTGATCGCTCGTTTGTTCCCATGCCATTAACAGGGTATATGACAACCGGCTCGGTCAGTTGGTAACATGACGGTTCATCCGCGTGTTACGTCAGAGGTCGCGGGTTGGAATCCCGTCTAAGTCATGGATCTTTATATTTGTGGTATATGTATTTCTATAATAAAAATCTTAAATATATAAAATTTCTTAAATTAAAAAAAAATATTTCCGTTGTCTAGTATCTGTAACACAAGTCCTTACGGTACTTAGCACAGGGCTAGGCTAACTTGGTGTGATAAGTCCATAGATATTATTATATTATAATGTAGCAGCACAAACAGCTATATTTTCTTATATGTCAATTATTCTTATTTAGGTAAATAATGGACGCGTCTATCATGTGTTCGGAAGGAGAAAAATGCTACACTCCGGCACCACCGTTTATTCAGTAGTTAAAATACTCGTGTTTTTATTTTCATTATGAATGTTAAATGAAAGAATATTAACGCAATTTTTACACATTTTAAACTCAATATTTCTTTAGAATCACTCAACGTTTTAGGGAAGCAACTTGCAACTAGACTTAACAAAAATTGGGCACGAAAAAATGTTTCTGTGAAAAAAATGTTATATATATTCGTTCCATTCTTATGAAGACCTACACTATGAGATTTTATTAATTAGATTAAAGTATTCATTAGAAGCTACCTGCCATTGCTGGAAGGGGGGAGCTTCTCCTTCCAGCCTCACGATAATGCTTGGCCAACTTTAGCTACCACACGTGACACGTGAGCTGCCCCCTCGTTAGAAAGTAGGTATGAGGGGACCCGGTTGCCTCAACCAAGATAATGAATGTTACTTTAGCTAATATTAAATAACTATCGGGATGCATCCTTCCCATCTGCGGGAAAGGCCCCCTCCTTTCCCGCAGATGTTTCTGTCCCCATATCGACCACAGTCTCACCTTGACCGTCGTCCGACGTGTTTTATGGTAACCGATGAAGTTGCACGGGACGATTCCGTCAGCAGTTCCGACAGTTGCAACATTAAACGTCTGCTTGTAACAGGTACATGTCTTTTGATACAGAATACTTTCGGAGAGCTCTGCGCGTCAGTTGATAAATATTATACAAAACATCAAAATCTCTTAAAGATACTGTACCACGTAGTAGCCAACCATACAATCCGATCCGTGTAAGATCCTTTATCATCGATCGTTATAGAGATAGGTTTCACTGTGCTCCATACCATGGTTTAAACCTTGTCGTGGTGGTGACGCTCAGTAGCTTGGGGTGAACCCAGGTGAAGCTGAACCGAGAAGACTGTACATAGTACCCCACTTGTAAGAAGAGGGGCCAAGTAACAACAGGAGGAGGCGCTTTTGCGTACGGGGCAAGGGGCGAGGATGGGAAGCTGATTCCATTGCACTGTCCCAAAGATGTTGGTGTTGTATTGTGGTGCGGGACAACCCGTGTATTCTCTGTGGAGGAGGCGTCGGTCCCTTGGGGGACTGACTAGCCGTCATGATACCCTGATGAATTGTAGTTCCAACCTCACCAAATGCGACACCGATGGCACTCGCGGTGATTCTCCTGGGTATTCGTCACTACAATGTGCCGAAAACCCCACAAACTACTGGGCCGGTGAAGGCATGTAAATGTGCTTTCGCACGTCTTAAAAGGGTCCAATTGTGCTGCAATATAGACTTCTATTTAGGAACATAAATAACTTTGACCAATTACTTACGTAATCTCATTTATTTCCTCTTTTACCCAGACAGAATTTAGCTTTAAGAATCTGAAAGTTCACCTCTAGGCCGAGTCGGAAGCCTAATGAGAGCCCAAGAGAGTAGTAAGAAGCCTATTTTCGGAGTGCCGAAGTTCACTTAAGTTACCTCAACAATTATCTTAATTTATTTTCTCTTTTAGCCAGTCAGAATTTAGTTTTTAGGAGCTGAAAGTTGAAGGCCTAAAGATGTATTATATTATTAAGTGCCAAGACTTTATGAATTTTATATCGGTGCTTTTCAGTTTTTATTTCATTCTCCTGGTAAATTATTTTGGACAACTCATAACATGTAACTACTATAAATGCTAATATTTTGTTCCTTCACAGATATCTAACTTGTACTTAAAGAATGCATGTGGAGGAGGCAAGGCAGGTATATAAGGATCGTGATGAACTCCGCTCTGTCTACCAACCCCAATAGGGAGCTGACGTGAAGATGTTTTGTTGTTGTACTTAAAGGTAGGGCTAAAATGGACTACCCAAAATTGTTGCCCTATTTTTCCAGTATTTTGCATGATACAAAATATTATCTGCGCTTCCGAATTAAGCTGTTGTAGGTTGTTTTGATTGTAGCTTATAATAAGGCAGTAATGACTAAAAGGGCCAAGGTGATCATACTAATATAAAACTAATAAATTACGTTGGAAATACTCCAATTACCAGCGTAACACTCTCTGTAATTAATTCAATTGACTTCTGAAGATATCACAAGCTATATAGTTAGCCGAGGTAACTCTTGGTTTCATGCATCAGGCTTATGTCTAATTAAACAGCTAAATACCCGCGTTACTAAATACCTGCATTATTAACTGCATAGCTCTCATATTAATATGATGCTTATAATATTAAACGCGGCCTCTTAGCAATTAATTATGTATATTGTCAGTTCTCAATGGAAATTTGATTTGATTTAAAGAAAGTTTAGTCCAATTATTTAACACCCGTACATCAATTCAATTGAAAATGAATATCAAGTCATTGCCTGTAAAGGCATGGATTATGACTGATTAACTGATCATCAGGCGTCGTCGTTAGACTCGTCTTGATAACGCGAATGTCTTAATAGAGTCAGGGGGTATTGTTTAGTTTCACATATTGGATGTGTATGGAGGGTTGGCAACGCGCCATTATCGTATCATTCTTTTGGTTGTGATAATTACTTCTCAAAGGTACTTAAATTTAGAATAATTCACTGCGTTACATTTTTGTCATTTACAAAATCCTTTACATTATAATAGGGTTTTGATATGAGTTTCTCTTTAACGAAATTAGAGTTTTGAGTACATTTCATTAACACGCTGATATATGTGGACTGGCAAACTTCACATGCCGTAAAGATTTACTCTTGTTGGACATCCATATTTCTCCACAAAATTTCCTATTGGCCATATAGTATGGCCCAGATATTAAAATCGTATACAAATCTGTCCACCTTGCTGATATCGAATACCAGATTCGTGCGTATGTTTCACACGAATCTGGTATTCGATATGTTGATACTTGTAAGGTTTATGTCTGTAGCTCAACGGGCTATTGAACGAGCTATGTTGGTTGCTTCTCTCTCTCCTACAGAATTCGTAAAGCAGACAAAATGTAGACAACTAAAGTATTAGATATCGCGCGACGAATAACCTCTCAGCACTCAGAAGAACAGATAACAGATACAGATAACAGGCTTCGGTAAACGAAGTGTCATTCGACCGTTCACCAGATGGGAGGACGATCTCCGTACAGTAATTGGTTCAGGGTGGATGCGAGTAGCAGGAGATCGCTCGTCTTGGCGTTCATTGAAAGGGGCCGATGTCCAGCAGTGGACCGGTAAGGGCTGATGATGATGATGACGACAACGATTGATAAACAATTAAAGCACTTAGAAATATACAAAAAACAGTTCAGTTTTTATTATTAAATAACTCTTACTTTTGGGAACATTAGTCGCTCAATATTGTGTATACATTCAGTGTATTGCAAAAACCATATTTAAGATCTTAATGTGAGGCTGCTGGTCCGCTAGTATAATTATATTGCATTGAAAGGCTTTTTATTGTGAAAATCTATACATCTACAAGCCAAATGCACGTACCTTTTGCAACTATAGATATAATTATTATAAAACACATTCGTTAAAAGCTGCATGTCTCTATGTGATCTAGTCGAAATCTACTGATGGGATTTTCATGTAGTTTACACCATTCGATAACGCGATAGAAGAATCATGCATAATTTATACATGGATGAAGCCCGGACGAATCGCTAGTGTTTTCTAAATATTAATTTATTAGATTGAGTAACAATTCTATCGTAGTTGCTTATAGCTGTCTAGTTAAATCTACTGTATTGATTACAGTAAGCTATTTAAACGTTAACTTTAACAATTTATACTTTCAGATATTTAATTATACCATAATAATTAAAAGATTAGATAGTAGAACAGACGTGTGTAACAATAGCGTAATACAATTATCATGTTGAACGTCAGCTGAGCCTGCGGTGTTGATGCTGTCCCAATTCTCATACACACATGAATAAAGATAGCATAAGTTTTAGATGAAATAATCTATTCAACTGAATATTATGTATGAACATTAATGGCCTCGTGTCCTAGTGGTGAGCTTCTTCAATTACAGTTGTGAGGTCATGGGTTCGACTCCTGGGTCGGACCAAAGTGATATTGGGATTTTTCAATTTCTAATAACGGTTAGAAGTTAGGAAGCTAGCGGTATTGAATCCCTGTACCTCGGAGAGCACGCTAAACCTTCGGTCGGACCTTCGCTCGATTCCTCTCCGTTCGTGTCGGATTGCCGCCCCATTGAAACAGAACGCACTTGTGCCTGCTCATACTTATCCACTATAATATGTCTTATGCAGTTGGCTCGTGGCCCAATTTTTGTTTATAGAATAGGGGGCAAAAGAGAAATCGGAGCCTTTTTAAGACTACCGACGCCCATGTTACGTTACGTTGCCTCCTTTAGTGTGAGCCAATGGCTAATCACAATCCGCTCGAAATGCGACACTGAAGATGTCACTTTACGGCTGTATTATGTGAGCGAGAGGTACTCCCCTGGTTGTGCCGGGCCAATTCCGTTGCATAGGAGGATGTAGTGTCATGCACTATGCATGTTACTACCACCTCCTATGCAGCATGGCACTACCTCTTCTAAATTCGGCCACGACGACATTGTGATGTACAAATATTATTTCGAGTGGAGGTTAATTATCAGTCAGATCACCTAATAAAGAAAGAAAGAACGGAAATAATGTTAAACATTAACGAGGTATATTAGCAAGTATCCTAGGTAGCCTTCTCGAACATATATACCCACTCAATGACTGAGAAACGGCACGTCAATTTTGTCCGCCGATGTAGCGAGAATACTGTAGATGCTGACTGACTTTAAATCGAAGCACATCACCTCCGCTAAACGATCTCCAATGATTCGGGTCAGCAAATAGGAGTCAATTTGCTTTTTTATAGGCCAGTAGCTGACCCGGCAAACCTTGTTTTGACGAGTTGGGTTACCAACCCTTATCATTTAGGGGTGTGAAAAATAAATAGTAGCCGATTCTCAGACCTGCTAAATGTGCATATAAAATTTGGTAAAAATCGGTAAAGCCGTTTGGGATGATTAAGGTTACTAACATTGTGACACGGTCATGTTATATATAGGATAAACTGATCCAACGCCCATCGCTTACAGTCCTATTAAAAATATCTTCGTTACCAAATGTTTCTTGTTCTTCATCCTATCCTGATCCTGTTTCTATATCAGATGATATCGGGTCGGCTACCTCATCTAGGGGATTTGACGAGGGCGTCAGTTTTTCAGAAGGATTTTGAAGACAAATTAATTAATTCCTCTTTTCGCCAATTCGTAACGAAGTCATAAGGCAGAGAATTAAGTATCCGATATCACGCGAAGAATAAGCTCTCTGAAGTGGCAATGGGCTGGTCATACACTCAGAAAAACAGATGGCAGCTGGACCTGGAAGGTTCTGGTCTGGAGACCGCGTTTAGAAAACCGAAGCGTTGGTCGACCGTTCACCAGGTGGGAAGACGATCTCTGTGCAGTAGCCGGTCCGGGATGAATGCGAGTAGCAGGAGATACGTCGTCTTTGCTTTCATTGAAAGAGGCCTGTGTCCAGCAGTGGACCGATAAGGGCTGATAATGATGAATGATGATGATGAGGAACCCACTAGATGCTGTCGGTTTAAAAACGTGACGAATGAGTCAATGTTGTAAGATACAGCGCAAAAACTTTAATGGTCTCTTTTATGGGCCATTCGAGGCGAATTTGTTATTTTGTTCGGATCGCTGGCCTAATCTTTTAAGCGCTCGTTCACTCGATATGGGTCACGTGGTGTCGGGTTGCGTACGCATTTACAACGTCATAAACGATGTATCAACGGTGTATGTACATCAGTATTTTTAGACAGGCTTTACCTGCAATTTAACTATGAAGGAAAATTTGTACAATATTTGTAAACGATTTCATTTCTATTTTTGACGTGATAACGTATTGTAAATCGATAAGCTACACGCATGAAAGAGTATGACGCAGCTAACGTTACTGCTACGTCATACTTTTCATGCGTATGTTCATGTTTTTTTTTTTCATAGTAATGTTCGGAAATTGTGGAACCTGCGAGTGAGAGAGCGTAATAAGTTTACAGATCAATTGGAGAACTACGTAAATTATAACCGTCCATAAACAAACTTATAAACAACTTATCGGTCATCATCAGCCTTATCGGTCCATTGCTAGACACAATCTTCTTTTGATGAACGCCAGAACAACCGATCTCCTGTCACTTCCAACCGTCTAGACCGGTAGCATGGAGATATTCTTTCCACTTGGTGTGTCGAGCTACACTACACTGTTCCAAAAGCGGTCTCTACTAAGTCCACCCGTGACCACGTTGGCTGTAAAGCTTCCAAAACGTCGGATTGCAAAATACATTATAAACCGCGATAAAATCCGTTAAATTATTTCAGTGTTAGTAGTGTTTCAGTGTATTTAACGAAGCTTTTTATTATTAATATAATTATATATAAAACGTTAATGAATGTTAAATATTATGAATGAGGAGTTCTATAAATTTGTACACTGGAGAATTATCTTTGCGGTAGAGGAAAAAGGAAAATAGCTCTGGGGAATACTTCCAGTTAGTGAAAATTCAAGAGATATTCATACAGAAAATATTCTTTAAACAGTTTTAATTTGTGCAAAGGAAATAATCTAAATGTTACTTTTATAAAAAAAAAATAAAAGAGCAATTAAGATAGGTAAAATCCGTTATGAATATGAAATCAAATTATGGTAGCGCATACATGTAGTGCATATGCATGCCATGCACATTATACCGCTGAGTTTGCTTGTTTTGGCTGGTTCAATCCATGGAATGGTTAAAGAAAGTGAATGTAAGTATTGATTATTAGAGAAGGAATATGGGAAAGACTAATATATCCTATCTTTGCCTATTTAATCTAGTATTGTGTAGAAAAATTAATAAAAAAAGAGAGACAGAAAGTAAACCACGCTTCATTTCTCGTTCGACTGAGACAGACGCGGTTTAAGCTAGCTTCCTTGCATCATCTATGTTAACTTGAAATCTATATTATGGTTAAATCGGAGCTAAGTGGAACACTGTTACTTCGACGAAGTCAAATTTAGGTAATTTCACTAACAATAATTTTATTTGATACCCCAGATATTTCACTCAGTACTTAATTATTTTTTTACAATATCGTACCATAATATACCTTGCTTACTTAAGTAGCGAATGTTGCAAACAATCAAAAGGTTAACGGATCCAATCTTGGTTAATTAGATATTTTATAATCCCCACGTTTTTGTTAATATACAATTTTCTTTAACATTGGGACAAACTATTAGCAAACCTTTTGATGACTATCAACGCCCATGGACATCCGCATAATAGTTGTGCAGACGTATTATCATCTCCATCCCTTCAATGTGCAGTTCCCAAATGATACTTTACGGTTTCGTCCTCACAAGATCTATCTCAAATCCTGGGTGGATTCTTCTATTTACCTTCGAATTCAAAGCAGCTTTTAGGTTTAACTGCAGGTAGTAACGGTTTTGGATAAAATACTAACAAACGTACATATAAGTACAAACTTTCACACGTATAATATTAGTAGGAAACATTCATATATACACTTTGCAATCTACACTCTATAATTGGCACGCAAACAACACGGCCCGGTACGACTGCAGTCGGTTCGAGTTTATGTTACTGTGCCTGTAATCTGCAGACGCATCCAAGGCACAATGGCTTTAGGCACGCGGCTGCTTCACATACAGAATTAGTGACATATTTCTCTTCACGTGTCATTTCAAATTATACGCTAGTGTGTGAAATTGTCTGGTATTAAGTGGAAGTCGTTGTATGGAACTGTATTGAAGACAAAAGTGATGGGTACAGGAGCCGTGCTGCATTACGGCCGAATTGGGCTGATACTACCGGGGATGTAACTCTCGCTCACATAATATCGCCACCAAGTGACAAGCGACAGTTTCTGTGACCTATTGGAAAGGAGAAAGGAATGAGGGCAGCACATCTACATATAATTATGTAGATATCTATGTGTGTTGGTAATTGCCAGACGGTAGCCTCCGAACTTCAGGGCATCTTTGACCGGTCTCAATTACAGTCATGACCAGCCTATTGCGAACATAAGTATCAATTAAATAACGTATGTCGTTTCCACAAGTTCTGAATATAAGAAACTATCAAATTAAGTAATACCAATCTTAGTTGGCAGTTCTAGTCTCTAGCGATATGATTATAAATTAAAAAAAAGAATACTCTTGCATTCTTTATAATAGCGGACATAAGATGTGCAAGCATGTTGTAAATATGCGAATTCTTATTATTTTACTTTTAGAAATTATAAAAATATACAAAAAAGTGAACACAAATTTTACGAACACTATTCTGAATAATCAATAGTGAAATACAATTTTAAAATTACGATGATAAAATAATCAATTTCTAAACGTAAAAATTGATTTTTGTACGACGTTGTAAGCTCGACAACTGTCAAATTTAGTTGACAACAAACAAAAAAGATGAGCCAATTCTTACCACTGTTAAAGTCTCGGATCCCCCAATAGGATGCAAGAGTATACAAAGTCGATTGCAGCTGATGGCTTTCATACATAGGTTAAACATAGAGATCAATAAAAACACGCGTTAAGGAATATATTGCAGAACATCGTCGTTGTACTAAGTCTGCAGTTTGTCAACATGTACAAGATAACGCCCGCCATTATATTAGATGTGACAGACCAGACTCAAATCCTCGCGAAAGAGTCCCGATTCTTTATAAGAATGATTCGTGAGGCGATTGAAATTAAAAAGCATCCAAATTTTAATAGGGAAGATAGTTGGGTTTTATCACCTGCTTGGGATCCGGTAATAAATATAATTAAGTCAAAAACAAATTATGTCTCAACGCAGCTGCAAGACACAGTAAGTTCGTTTTGTATGAATCGGAATAATGAATTGTTGATGATTCTGCTGTAAATTAATGCACAACCAGACGACTTAAATCCTCAGTCTGCCCGTGACCATTATAGCCGAAAGGTTATCGAAACGTCGGGATGTAATAAACTTTTTTTTTGTGGGAAGCGGTGAAGCCGTTCCATCTATAAAAACACACCGACGCGTGTCTTGGTACATAACAGATTATTCTAAATAATGGCCATCAAAGGCAGGCCATTACGAACATGCTATCTATGACTAGGTATAACGTTACTGCGTGCTACGCCTGACACGCATTACAGGATTACGCTTTGAATATTCAGATAGAGCCGGTTGGAGCGGCGTTTGTGGGCAATTGATAAGTTATTCAAGCGCAGCAATAAACTGCTGAGTCAGCTGGAAACACTTGGACCGAACCATATACAGCTGTAGCGTTTGCGTGCATAAAATACATTTACATCATAATACAGAAGACAATGTGAATACTGAATACTTGGATAGATAAATGGCGTTTTGTTTCTAAAACCTTGTTTTCCCTGTTATCTGCTAGCGGAAAAAAATCATACCCGCTTTTATTTCCACCTCGTAGACCTTGGGTTAATATTTTTATTTAAAAAAATGTGCATTTAACCCTAAATATTCAACTAATTTCACGTAGTGGTCAAAATAGGTACCGAGTTTATAAAGTTATCATGTCGGAGGTCAAAATGCGTCTTAAATATATAAGATAATTGCATTTATAATATAAAGTTTTAGTTAAGGATTATTCATTACTAGCGATTAGCTCGTGATTAAATTGTTACCTCAACAAATTAGACACTAAAACATTATTTGAGTATCGCTCTGGGTGAAAACCGTACGAGAATCCGTTTGGTAAATTTTAAGAAAACCAATCACATACAGACAGACAGCTTTTGGAGATTTTTTTTTTTTGATCATTATTATTATTTTTTTATTACTGTAATTAAAAGTGCTTGTCATAATTGGTTTCAATTTTAAACGTCACTCCCAGTAGGTACATATCAGGTGTTTTCTAATTTAATATTATAATAGTTAGTGCACTTGGCACTAAGGTTCATCCTCAGATCCAATTATGAGAGCTTAAAGTATCCAAAATTCCAAACAAGCTTAGCGAGCCATATAAGTGAAACAGTTTCATTGTAATGAAAGAAATATATCTTAATATGTTTTAACAACAAAGTTGCTTTAAGTAAGCTAAGCACCTTGTATGTAGTTCCCGCTGGTCATCCAAAGCACGAGAGGGGACTAATGCGTCTTTGGATGCTCAAGGCGGATTAAGGGCCCCTTTTAATGGATCCCTTATCGTAGATTTGAGGGGAACTTACACGAAATTTCTCGTAAAGTTTCTTTTCTTTATACGTCAATTATACTTAAATTTAATGTGTTGTGCGCGTTAAATTATCATCATTATCAAACCGTTTTAAGTCCCCAGGTAGAATAAATTGAAATCTGAAAGCGCTTACGTGTGTAAATAAAACATGAAAGAATTGATCAAAATTTAAGACTATTTCTTATATCATTATATCAATTTATAGTTTGATTGCGTGGTGAGTAATGGTAAATATAATGATGTAGGTCGAGCGAAAAACCGCAACGCATCTGCATACGTGGATCTTAGTATATAAAAAATATTTCAAAAAAAAATGCCTTGACAATATTAATAACATTTCTGGGCGTATCAATATTGACAAACAATCAGTCGGAGCCTTTTGATGACTACCGAGGACAATAGACATCCGCAAAACTACTGTGGAGACGTCTTGCCGCCCTTCCACCACTATCTAATGGGCCACAGGAAACAGCGCGACATTACAACTCTACTCTATGCGGCAGTACCATCAGAGCGAGAGCCTTGTAGCAAGTAGCTGATCTCAGCGGAACGCAAGTAACATTCGGCCTTGGCATGCATAGAAAAAAATATCAGCAGTTGACATGAAAATAGATGAAAACGAATCCATCGCTTTCTACCTTTCTTCACTTAACACTCACGTAAATATATGAGCTCAGTATGATACGTTGAGTTCCAAACGCTCACTGAAAGAAAATTACGTATTCGAATCGAAAATGCGTCTTGGCATTTTCGGTCCTAGTTACAAGAACTTACAAACAGATGTTCTATAATGCTGCGGAACCTTACTATAAAATACATTTCTTCTCTTAACCTTAGCCATATATGCATAGAAATATATTCGTAGATAAAAGTAACAAAGAGAGTCCTAAATGGACTACACATTATGATAACAGGCTGCGATAAGGCCCCGGGAGTAATGTGTGCCCCGACTAGACCGAGTTTATTATATTATCTGTACTTTTTTGCAGCTTTTTAGATCTAGTTCTATTTTTGCAAAGGAAATGTCTCGCCTGTCTAGAGTGCTTGTTCCGAAGAAGACCGAAGTGTATTTTTTTTTTCAAATTCGTTATCTGCACATGTCAATGTTGTCAAAGGTAGTCGAGGTATTATGTCAATGGTAGTCGAGGGCAGACAAGTAATCGAAGCCTCTTTACGACTACCGACGCCCATGAACTTCCATATAATTACTATGCCGATGCGTTGAACCTCCTCATCCCCCTATCGCCCCCCTCCCAATGGCCCAAGGCCCCAATACTCCCCACGTTAGCAGCGCCTTTTCTGTCTTTAAAAATGTTACTCATGAAAAAAATTATAATAATGTTTCAGCTGTTTAACTCGTATCCACACTATGACATTTGATGATGATGCCTCACCGCTCTGCTACTTTACTCTAATCGTTTTTATTGCTCTCAGCGAAATTATTATTAATCAATAGGCCCTCTGCCACGGTTGCCACTTAGCAAAGATAATAGTCGGGAGACGAAACGAAACAATAACAAAGTGTGTTTACACAGCAAACAACAAGCCAACTTGTCGCCTGTTTGTCAATTAGGGTGCGTTCACACGAGAGAGAAAAGGATTAGCATTATATATATTCAGTGGTAGTGGAGGTAGTGCCATGCTGCATGGCCACCGAAGTGACAACTGTGCTTTTTTGGGGATTCCTTCGCCGTCCGCTATGTGGCTCCAGAATTGGTACTTAGTATAAATATATCTACCCACTTATATACTTTATTACTGGAGAACAATTAACAATAAAACTACTTTTACGGATTCGAGCTGTTACTAAGTACAGTGACCATGGTCACGGGTCATGGTCACCCGTGACCCGTGACCATGGCTGCAGTAAAGCTTCTGAAACGTCGGGCTAGTAAAATAATTAAATAAACCGCGATAGAATCCTTAAAAGTAGTTTTATTGTAATGAGTAAAATTCGCGTAAACTTAAGACATCAAACTGGAGAACAAATGTAAATTTTATAATTTTTATGTTTATGTTAGAATTTCTTAGTGCGATTTTCCCACATTTGCCGATGTCGATACATCGACAAATGGCGTACGTCTGAGTGTGATCGATTTTCTCAATACCTGTTGAACGGATTTTTGTGCGGTTTACGTCCATGGGTAGAGTAACTCCTGGATGCGATGTGAGAAATGTTTTAAATAATAATTTGTTAAGGTCACCGGCCACAGATTTACGGACGGATCGCTAAGTAATCGCCTAGAGTTTACTAGTTAAAAGACCACTTCGTGTAAAAAGCATTTTTCTCTTTTCATTTCTTAATTTAATCCCTTGATATAATCTTCAAATGTAAGTGAAAACTTTGTGTAAAGATTCGACTCAAACAGGCTACTCACAAATCGCAGGAAACGCAAAAACAGTATATTCATCACTTTTAAGGCTTGTGAATATGAACGAGAACATCCCGCTCGTGCGTGGCATCCCGCCTAATTCGTTTCCAATGTAAAATGGCGACATATAACACTTTTTTATAGTATGGGGGTCAAACGAACAACCGGGTCCTTCTACGACTACCGACGCCCATGAAAATCAACATAATTACTATGCCGATGGGTTGGTTTCTTTTTCCTCGCCCCACCAATGGGCCACCGGCTACTCACAAGCCGCACGCATCGCGACACCGCAGACTTTACGACGGTATCAAGTGAGCGAGAGGTACCTCTCCGTTCGTGCCGGCCCAATTCCGCTGCAGTACAGCATGGTCCTACCTCCTACTAAAACAGTTCTTAGATTTGTAGATAAATAGAATTTTAGACATAGGTAAAGCTAATAAAAGTTTAGAAGTGATCCATGCGAACAAGGCTTTACAATAATAAGCGCCAGTCACTTAAGGCGCGTTTTCGATAGCCATGGAGCATCGAAGCAAAATTAATAGGTGTAAGTTAGCCCATTCTTCAAACCCGGCTCCAGCGCTGACTTCGTTTCTTGTGATTAACTCCAGAATAAAGCAATTCATTGAAAGAACAAGTTTATTACTTTAAAGTTTTTGCAAGTATCCAAGTTGGAAATACAGTAACCTACTGTTGCAAATTAGAAAGGGTCATTAATATACATTTGATTTTGAACTGGCAACAACGCTTCGTTGAGGCGAATAAAGTACAGACGCTTTAATATTTTTATTGCGAATGTTAAATTATGTCACTGCTAAGGCCATTAATATGAACTAATGCGGACACACACATTTTGACGCCAGTTTTCGTTTGAGGTAGGCAGAATGAATGGAGCTATATATTTCTTTAAATTTTATTGAGTTTGGTTTACTTTGATTTATCTCAACCAGTTTTTTTTTTTTTTCTTTTCTTTCCCAGTGATCCATTTTATTTTCAGTAAAGCGGTGACAAGGACATAAAACTATATAAGTATGTAAATACCTATGGTGTTAATGACATAAAAGCTTTACCGCTTCATAAGGCGCTATTACGTTAGTATAAAAGATTAAAAATGTGTTATCCATATTTCGATACGTCTTTTATTCTATGAGTTTATATATACTTTTGACATTCTTGGCGTTTCGTCTCTTAACTTCACGGGTTCGCAAACTAGCATCAAGTATGAAAACTTATCTAAATCGCTTCAACCATTCTCGAATCGACTCATATGACATACATTAATAATATAACCAATAATCACTGCAATAATTTTGCATATATTCAAAATTATTTATGTTATTGTCATAAAATCACAATTCAAAGTCACTGTTTTCAAACAACATGCCTTGTAACTGTTAGTGATTATATCATCTGTTTTGCCCTCTTAATGTACTTGTTACTGATTATGATACTGATGTGATTATTTGCCTTATATTGTTTGTATAAAGTCATTTGCGTGACTCGGTGGCACTTTTAGTATCAGAAGTACATTGAAGATGTACTTGATAGCAGCAGCTATATACTATAGTGAATATAGTTAGTACGGACGATATTAGGGATACTGTGTTTGCATTCCGCTGCTGCAGGCTACTCCTCGCGATGTTGGCAATAATCCCTAGCTATTAATTTCCTAACCATTAATTTCCTAGCCATTAATTCGGTAGCCACTAATTTCCTAGCCATTAATTCCCTAGCCATCAATGGCAGCAGCAAGTATCGTGTTTACACTCTACCATTCCCGCTGCCGAGCCTTGTTCAGTAGTCTGACCGTTGAATGTGCAAAATTTACGTTAAGCTGCACTTCAGCTGAATATAATCAGCTATATCAGCTAGATCAGCGGAATCAGGATATAAGCCATGCTTCCTATGCCACTGCTATTGCCCTTCAAGCTACTTGGTGCTTAAATTCGTTATAACATATGTTTGCCACGCTGCTGTTCACGCTGGCTGCTGTCTTGCCGCAGCATTGTTTAGTGAATTATTGCCGGTAGCGCGAGTAGCACGGGATATAAAATATATTTTAGCACAGTATCAACGTACTATAATGCTACGTTTATGTTCTATTTATATTAATTATTTTTGCCATATCAAAAGGAAATATTGCAATAGTTTTTTTAACACACAAAACATAAAAAAGCTTTTATTAAAAATAACATTATTACAATTTTCATAAGTGAACGAAAACGTTGTCCGCCATGTTAGCCTATAGATTATAATCTGTGTTCTGGCGTCATGCAATTTGTAAATACACAATCAACACTAGTAGACAAGCAGTGTTACCAACTTTGGGGCTTTTACTAGGGTAAAACTTAGTGCATACGTAAATGATATAGAAATAATTTGGTGGATTAATATTTATGAGGTTTTATATAGATACATTTTTATTACCATAAGCAGGCAGGTATGACTTGCATGTGTGTGACTGAAGTATTAAGAGATTGTCATTGTCTAGAACAAACGTTGTTTGAAGTGTAAGATGGCGACAAAGTGTTACTGGAGCATAATTATGAAGCAATTTTTTTATAGGAAATTAAGTAGTAAGCAATTTAGGGACTCTGTAATTTAAAAAATATAACACTATACGTCTTATTTACTTATGGATTTGTTTGTACATACATTTAATATCGTTCTTAACATAGGAGAATGATGTATGTGACATGCACATTAATCATGTGTCGTCTCGCAGCCCCAGAGTTGGCGTATTTACAAATTGTATGACGTCTCATACTTTTTTTTTTTTTGTTGACGCGGGGAAACGCATTTACGCGCCTTCACTGGTCTTGGGTGAGATCCAGTGGGGTGTCGAGCTCGCGGCACATTATAGTGCCGAATACCCACAAAAACCGCGCGAGTGCCGCCTTTGGTGGGGTGCCCCGGTACAACAAATCATCAGGGCACCATCCACCTCCACAAATGGGGTTGTCCTGTAGTGCGGTCCTGTGGTCCACCTACTTTGGGAAAGTGCAACGTTTTGCAACAGTGCAATGGTGGTTCCCATCCGCCACATATATAGCACCGCCTCATTTTTTCTGCTCTTATGTCCCCTCTTGTTATAGGACGGCTAGAAAGAGCGCCTCCTCCTGCTGCTCTTTAGTCTCCTCTTCTTATAAGATGGGTACAGAGAGCATTCACCTCCTCGGTACAGATGGTGTCTCGGATCACCCCAGGCTACTGAGCCCCACCGCCACGTGAAGGTGGGGATGACGTCTCATTCTGGTAGATAGATATATATTATATGTTTTTTTAATAAAAAGTAAAAACCACATTATTTACACCTATGTGATGTGAGCCAAACGTTCACGTCAGCGACATTTTAAATGGCATGTGCACTCCCCGGCGTCATAGTAAAGGGCGGATAAGACAATAATAGTTACGTAAGAGCAGTTGGTTCCTTAATAGTGACAATACAAAGAGGTAATGTCTCGATGCATTGCAGCGGAATTGTTCACATGATACCGCCGTAAAGTGACAGATTCGCTGTGGCGTAATAAAAGCTAACCGTATGTAAAGTGCGCCGGCCAGTATCATTTCTTTTCAACTGATTACAATAATGTTTTTACTGCATACTATACTAAATGTTGTATTAGATCATCTATAATTCTATACTATCTATAATAATAATAATAATATCGTCTCTGCAGAATTTCGGCCACGGTGTACCTCACTATAGAGACTGAAGAGGTTATTTGTTCTTGGCTTCAACGCGCTAACCTTTGGAACACGACGGATTAAAAAAATCTTACTGTGTTTGATAGTTACACTCATGAGAAACGTTATATAATAAATATAATATCAATCATAGCATTTATGTTTATTTATTTTTTTTTTTGACATAAAAATTGTGATGAGAGACTGGTGGTGTCTGTACTAGGTTTATACCTAGTCTGTCTGTACTAGGTTATTTAGGTATTACTGACCACAAGGCTCCCTACCGCCCAGTACTTATGTTATTGAGAATAAACAATAAAATATTTTATGTTTTACATAACCACGCAGCCTTATAAAAGGAAACAACAAAATATTTTTAAAAATTTATAATAAGAAATAAAATAATAATAGGGAAAAAGAAGAAGGCATGCATGTGCGTGAGGCATGTGTTCGAGGATGTACTTTATTTATAAGAAATTATATAATTTTATTTGTATGTGCAGGTGAGAGTAATAATGTGAGGTGTGTCCATTTAATGAATCTTACTTATAAGTCGTTCAGTGACATCATAACCCGGACCTGTTAACCAGTTGGACGTTTTCCGTTTGTATTCACTCCTGTTGTGGTGATATATAGACAATATTTTGTTCAACTTATTGTATAGAAGCATACAATGAGTATAATATACTATTACGATACGACCAATGGGACCCGAGTTACGCGGGCAAAACCGCGAGGTATTACTAGTACATAATATAATTTGTTGTCCATACCGTCCAATTCCTTCCAATATACCTTCTTTTGTATTTGACCCCGACGTTGACGTTAGATAATTTTCGATAAAAATTATATATTTTTTTTAATATCTTTATTAAAAGGCTATAGGTTAAGTCAGCCTTATATCTACTGAAAAATAGTTATAAACTGAGCTCTAAATCCCTTATACATAGCGAATAGATAACAAAACTTAAGAAGATGTCACTATATTCTAATTTAAAATTGCAACCAACAACGTTATGTATAAGAAAGAAAAGTTCAGATTTATTACATTATACGTTGTTAATAATTTACTTTTTAAAATAATTATTTTAAAAAAATCTAAGTATATCTCGGTCACAATATCTGTAGGCCTGACGCAGTAGACGTCAAGTTGGCGTTATGGTGACGCACGCGGCACCCAGCACGCTAAACAAATTGTTAACTGCGGATCCCGCAGTCGACATCTACAGAACGAATGTGGCTCAATTTATGAAGTCTAGTTCTAATTACTATGTGCAATGATATTAAGAAGCTCCAACACATTTTTCATGCTTCTTAATGTTATGGTACCTACTATTTGTATTTATAACTAGAAAAAAATTGTCCTATGTCTTGGTTTAGCTTAGTGCAGAGAATTGTAAATTTGAAATAAATAAATGGTACAGTGCGCCGACATAATAACGCAGAGGGACGAGCGCGGAGAGATGGAAGGGGAACGGGGGCGGTTTCACATACCAGTGGTGTCTACAGATGATTTATCCGCGTAGTAATTTGTTAGTGACTCACAGCTTTATATTGTAGTTTATAATAAAATATTTTAAACTACAATATGAAGAAAATTCAGATTGTCAAGTGTAGTTACAGTGTGTAAGCTATACTCAATAGTATAGCTTAGAAACTGTTGTGCTCCTTTGTAAATAGTACTTGTTTTGGCATAGTTGATACTGCATTGAGGCCAATTGGGACTGCTACGACCTGGGCGATCAGGCTCACATTATATCGCTGTAAAAGGCAGCCACGCCACATTTCGTGTGGTTTACGAATTTCGCGGTGGAGAGACAAAGTGAAACGCGCCTAAATAGCAAATTTTTTGTAATATTAATACTTTGTAATTTGTCAATTCGTTGGATCAAAAACAAAGGATGAAAATAAATTCATACTTTCGCGTAATCGTTTCGTTAAAACCACTTCGTATACAGGGCCCGTGGTTTCAAAGACACTAATTGAATAATCAATGCACTCGGCCCATCGCGACGCATTCCGTCTAGTTAAGACCAGGGCCTAGTACTGGAGGCAATTATAGTGCACAAGGGGTGTATAAGTGCTCACTTTACAATTCCGTCACTATTATGCCCGCAACGAGACATGAAAGTAAGGACGGCCTTTGTCTTGACAAATCGGATCCAATTTATTTGCATGCTAGTGTTTTTTAGAAGATCAAACGTATAGGAAACATTTGTAAGCCTAAGTGCATTGTAGCAAGCTTGCTATCGCATAGTGATAGCTATGCCGTCGCGCTTCGTGCGGTTTTTGAGATTCCAGCCAGCACGACAGTGGAGGAAACTCTCGCTCACATGATACCGGCGGAAAGTGACAGCTTCGCTGTGGCATCTCGTGTTGTTTGTGGGTGGCCGGTGGCCCATTGGAGAGAAATAGGAAAGGAGGACAACGTATTTGCCTGACTACTGTTAGGGTGTTTATGGGCGTCGATAGTTATCAAAAGGCTTAGACTGCTGCTCGTTGTCCCCCTATAATATAGAAAAAGACGGACCAAGAAAAACCTCACCACCGATTAGTAGTAGGCTTAGGCTTCTTCGCGGATTGATTTTGCAAATGTGTAAGGACAGAATGAACTTATTAATGCATTATTGGTAAATCCGATGCACGTTTGTTATCTCCCATTTAAAGCTTTTAGACTGTTGAAAAAAATTATTCTTTCTTAGAGTCAAAATAGGCTGTCTTGACATCGTCGTTTACCGAAAATCTTTGACCTCCCAAGTGCTTTTTTAGGTTAGGGACAGAAAAATGTCTGACGGATCAGCTGAAAGAGGCGGATACGGAATTGTGAATTTCATCCATTCATTGCAAAGACGTGTGAACAAGGGCGCTCTTGATCTTGATGAAACAGAGCCTTTCTTCTGAGCATTCCTGGAGGCTTTTCTTTTATTTCCCCTCGTGAATGACACAGTGTAGACACAGTAGTAATCAGAGCGTATAGTCTGACCCTTTTCAAGGTAACTAATCATAACCGAACCTTTCGAGTCGCAGAATACTGAAGCCATTACCTTGTTTGCGGACAAAATCGCCTTATCCTTTTTAAGGGGTGGTGAACTAGGTCTTCTCCACTGTTACGATTGATGTTTTGTCTTTGGCATACATAAATGAATCAATGTTTCGTCCATTGTAACAAACCGATTTAAAAAATCATCCACATTGGCTTCAAATAACTGCTAACAATCATGTGAAATAGTCAATCACGTCCTTTTTTGTTCAACTGAATTCAGTCGCGGAACCCACCTCGCAGACACTTTGGGGAAACCCAAACCGTTAACTATGATCTTTTGAGTTCATTTATAGGAGATGCTTATAATCTCGGCTATCTCTCCAATTTTTTATCTGCAGTCTCCCAGAATGACATTAAGTACTATTTTAATATTTTCGTCAGTAGTCCACTACTGAAAGTCGAAGGCCTTCCAGGGCGGAGTTCATCTTTCACACTCTCGCTACTACGCCTGAATTATGCTGACAGATGTGTAAGACAGAGAAGAAGCTCCTATAGTACTGACAATGTCATCATGGATGGCTTTCGGTGATAGCCCCTTCTTATGGAGGTAACTACTGACGGCACGCTGCTCGATTTGTTCTATTTGCAGAAACTATTGCTTTGTTAAAAAATTAGAAAATCACAACTAATTATCGCACACGTTTCAAAATTCACACAATTAAGTAGTCTGAACTGAACTAAATAATGTGGGTAGATTTGATATTTAAATAAAAATGAATGAATCTGTGTTATGCCGAGTACTTTTCAATCCACTCTCGTATAATACTAATATAAGGCTAAGGTAAAACGAACTTCTTCGTTGCCACTGCGCACATTAGATATGTTTAACTGCCCGCAGTTGTACGTTCGACTTCGGTCAGTCGTCACATCAACCTCACACATTCGGTTGCAGCTGGCTGCAGTTCTATGATCTCACGTGGAAGTTACACAAAAAGCTGAATTATTGTATACAAAAATTATATTGTGTCCATTTAAATAAAAAAAAATATCAATAGATAAACATTATGAGTAAATAGAGGTTCCTTACCTAGGCAAACTGTTCGATCACTCTGGAAGATCGCCAAAACGTATTGAAACAGCTCATAAAGCGAACTACGTTGTAATCCCTCAAAGCAATCCTAGATTGATTGAGTGAATTTCAGCATCATCTTTATATATATCAATCATTGAAGATCTACACATTTAAATCGGATCGAGACTGCAGTTTAGGGAGATCAAGCTCACTAATAGGATATCGACTTGAAGTGATGGCTGTGTCCAGCAGTTCTATGCAGACTTGTTATCTCCCTTTTCTCATCCCCTCCAATGAATCAATGAGTACCTCGTAAACCACACGAAACGCGACAGTGACACCTATGTCACTTTACGTCGATATCATGTGAGTGAGAGATATATCTCCGGTCGTGCCCGTCGCATTCGGCTGCTATGCATCATTATGCTACCACTGTACTACTCGTTTGCAATAAAACTGCTTTAACGTATTTCATCATGGTTCATATAATTATATTACACTACCCCGACGTTTCAGAAGCTTTACAGCAACCATGGTCACGGGTGGACTGACCACGGTTGCTCGCCGTTTTAGAAGATTCACAGCTTATGAAACGTCGGGATAGTTAAGTAATGAAACAAACCGCGATAAAATCGAGGTGATGAGTAGCATTCGCGTAGACTTAAGATATCGTGTGTCAATCAATCCCCATGCGAATAAATATAAATATGCATACAAAAGATATTTTCGTATGTATATTTTTTTTATTCGAGAGCATAATATTACTCAAGTGGCAAAAAAAATGATAAAAAATCAATTTTAGACGAGAAAAAATTGTGACTTTGAGGCGCTGAGATCAGAGATTTATAGCAACGATGGTCACGGGTCCACCCGTGACCATCTTCTGAGGCTAGTTGAATAATTAAATAAACCGCGATAGAATCAGTAAAAGTAGTTTTGTTGTAATAAGTGTCTTGAAACTATTAAACTTCATATTTGCAATAATATTGCGCTATTTGCGTACACGTACGCAACTTCTATCGTACCGCGGTACGTGTTAAACATCTTTAACTGCCAGTGTGCTTTAGTTTCAAATCGCTACAGCAGATCTATTGAAAGTTTACAATATTGTATTCTATAGAGAATATAGTATTTCATCTGTATGACAGCTAACGTTGCTCTAGTGGTTGCTACGATCTTTCATCTATTATCCAGATATAATTTTACAAAATTTTACTACCTTGAAGTAGATTTTGACAACGAGTCTTTCGTGGGTAAAAATAAAGCTACAAATGTAGTACATTGTTTAAGTATAACATAAATATTATATAGTTTTTATACGAGTTGTCACCCTCCATTACCTTTTTTTTTTTGTTGACGCGGGGAAACGCATTTACGCGCCTTCATCGGCCCTGGGTGGGTTCCAGTGGTGTGTGGGTCTCGCGATACTTGATAGTGCCGAATACCCACAAAAACCACCGCGAGTGCCATCAGTGCTGCCCTTGGTGCGGTGTCCCGGAACCAACAAATCGTCAGAGCACCGCGACGGCTAGTCAGCCCCCTAAGGGACCAACTCCGCCTCCACAGATGGTGTTGCCCCGCACTACAGGACAACCCCACCAACTTTGAGACAGTGCAATGGGGTGAGGTTCCCATCCTCGCCCCTTGCCCTGTGCGCAAAAGCGCTACCTCCTGATGCTCTTAGGTCGCAGTAACGAGAGCGATTCCTCCTCCTGATTTTTAAGCCCCTTCTTCTTATAAGTGGGGTGTAAAGATCTCCTGGGTTCAATTGGCTTCGACTGGTTTCACCCGAGGCCCCCACCGCCACGACAAGGCTTGAACCAAGATGCTGACCGTCCATGAACTAGCGCCAGCATACGTTTAGCACGCAAATTATATAGTTATTTTATTTAATTTATTTATATAAATTGGCATTTTATATGAATGAAATAGTTATCATTCTACACTCAATCGGAACGGTTTTGATTTATTATCATCATTGTTTCATTGTCGTTCCGTCATTATCCGGCTCGTAGGACCAAATGGAGATACTTTGATCTGGTCATCTTAAGATACTAAATTACCCACATGGTCATTAATATGTCAGGTATATCAGATTGAGTGCTGAATACTTTATTTTAATTAAAATTTCAATTTTATAACTTAATAAATTGCTTACGTTTACTAATACATGTAATACGCTGGCTCATGTTTGTGTAATTGTAATGGACACTTTAGACAATTTAGACGAACAAAATCTTATATTATATTCGTCTAGATATTGATAAATAATATCCATTTGAAGGATACTATAATATTTTATATCTTGCCTCTACAACTTTCCATAGAATAATTTACATGTACAAAACAATCCTATGGAAGGTTATGGTGGCCGTGTGCATGTAATTATGTTAGGATACATTTTACGCAAAATTATGGTTATTATGCTAAAAACTCCATACTTTCTCTTTATCATACGATAAAGATCCCTCCGTTTCTACCCCAGTGTTCTTTTATAGCATAAGGGGGCAAATGAGTATTCGGAGCCTTTTAATGACTACCGACGTGCGTGAACATTCGCATGATTGTTACGCAAATACATTGCCTTCTTATCATCTCCCCCCCCAATGGGCCACCGGCTACTCATACACCGCACGAAACGTGACAGCCGCCATGTATCTTTACGCCGGTATCAGGTGCGCGAGAGTTACCTCCCTGGTCGTGTCGGTCCAATTCCGTTCCCTAGGAGGTTTTAGTGTCATGCACCATGTATGGCCCTACACCCTCCCGTGCAGTGTGTCAGGAGTAGGGCAATGCTTCCGAATGTATGTTTGCACGTATGTCCGCCTCGTGGTAAACATATTCTACCTCAGAAGCAAGATTGCCGGGTCTGAATCTAGGTTTGGACCAAACAATATGTGTTGCACTGAATCTCCTTCATATAGCGTTTAAGGCTTACATTACATATATAACATAGTTTTTTAAATTTAATTAAATAATTTATTCATTTAAGAACTCCACTTCGGATGGAATCATTACCTTCCTTGATTAGACCCTCCCTTGGTATTATGCAAACTGAATGTTATTCCAGTGGTAGTGTATCTCTATACTTACAAAAACACGGAACGCGATGGAGGAATTGGAAATAGAGCCCTTGTTATTTCTAGTACGTGTAGAGGAGCACAAAGGGGGAATATTGTCTGCTTCCTCGTTATGCGCCGCTTTAGTCTCTGATAACAAACCGCGGGTTAAGCGTCCGCCCCCAAGACGTGCATTATTTTATCTGTATCAAGCGGAGGAGAAATATTGGAAACTACAGAGCCAAGCAGTGGAAATATCGGAATATATTTCGAGTTTTGTATGCAATGCCGTATTGGAAATTTAGAATTTATGCTTCGAAGTAGTAACAAATTCAGAATGTACAATTTGAAAAACCCGTTCAATTTTCGCAATAGCACGCCGAGGGTTACACCGATTACTTCACAACCATCAAAACTATTTATAAAAGTACCACTAATAAAACTTTCTTTTTTACTTTTTTTATGGAGGTCACGTTTAGGAAAACGAAATGTTAGCCGACTGTTCACCAGATGGAAAGACGGTCCGGTATGGGTGTGACTAGCAGGAGATCAGTCGTCTTGGCGTTCATTGAGAGAGGCCTATGTCCAGTAGTGGACCGATAAGGGTTGATAATGATTATAATGTTATGGAATGAATTATAAATTTAATTAATAATGATTTTGCCGTGAAATGATCTAAATGTTCTAAAAAGTCTGACAGAGTAAGTTTGGCTTCCGCACGGGGATTCTGGCCCAATTGAAGGTTGATGACAAACGACGCACTTCCAACTTAACATATTAATTTATGTATGTGACCACATAAGCTCTCGTTTTGTATGAGATGAACAAAACATTTATTATAAGTGTGGTTAGTTGCTTCTGTGGTATAACTGTGCATTACCTCTTCTCACTGGTATCACCATATGTCAGGATATGCTAAGCCAAAGGGAAATACCCTCTGGGTATTCTTGAAGGATCGACGGACGGACATAGAAGCAGATTGACCGCTGGGCAACTAGCATAAAAGTGATAATATTATGTGTAAAATGTTTGATGTTTACACGTCACAGTCGTGTGATTAGTATGTTGTTTCGAGTACGTGAGCTAAAATGTAAAAAGTATACCTGTGTGTATGGGTGTTCAGCCGTGCGTGTTTGTGGGCGTGCCTTTATGAGTGCGTGCCTATGTGCCTCCGTGCATACATAAATGCGTGCATACATCCGTACGACCGTATATGCGTACATGCTTGCATGCGTGAGTGCGTGATTCATAAGTAAAAAGGTTGTGTACATGCGTGCGTGCGTGCGTACAAGCGTCTATGCCTGCATCCGTGCGTACGTGATTTAGAAGAAAAAAGTATGCAAGAGATGTAGGTGATATAAATGCCCAAAAAGCGCTATAATGAGCGTTAATGTTTCACATGATTACTTTTTTTATGTCGCGGAAATTAAATGTCGTGTCTTAAGAACTTTTGTTCTTAACTCTAATAAAAATAATTCATAGATATTTACTTTATTAAATAAGCAGCATTATTCAATATACTGATTTTTTGTTTTCATAAGCTCTAAACTTATTGCCAGCGACGCTGCCTTCAGGCTAATTCATGAGTCTATACATTTTCTATAAAGGCTCGAGTTACAAGACATTCCATTGCGGTGGCCCATTGGGGGAGGTGAAAAGGAGGGCAACACATTGGCATAATTATGCTTATGCTTATGGGCGTCGGTAGTCGTCAAAGGGCTTGGATTGCTCATTTGTCCTCCTATACTATTAAAAAGAAACATTTGAACAATCGATATGAAATGTCTGCACAATATTCCTAACATTCAATTTCACCAATTAAGCACATAGCAACAGCGTTTTATGTGACAATACAAATGCTTTCGTATTTTTCTTGACTTGGATACGTTGCTCAGTAATTCTATTTGTACAAGCTCCAGCGTGGAGGGACAAATTAATAAATTACGGCATTATGAAGCACTGTGCAATTTCCCGTCGTTGAGTTGCCGCGGAATCTCTTGGGGGGAAACTAATGATTTACACGTGGCATATGAGTATTACTTGATCCGACGACGCTCGCTCTGTGAGTTACGACCGTTCTCCCGGTTGATAATTATAAAACCGTATCTACAAACCATCACGGAAGCAGCTGGATACTGATGATTCATGGTGTTTGTACTAATGATACTTTTATTCGCTGGTAATTTTGGCAAGCTGGTGCGAGACATATTTTTTTATATAAAAGTATACGCGAGTGTTACAACAAAAGTACTTTTACGGTTTTTATCGCGGTTTACTTAATTATTTAACTAGCCCGACGTTTCTGAAGCTTTACAACAACATTGGTGTCCACCCGTGACCATGCTTAATGTAGAGCTTGTGAAATATTCAGTTATTTAAATAATTAAATAAGCCGCGATAAAATCAGTAAAGTAGTTATATTGTAATATTTTTTTATTTACTTTTATAGTTTCACATGTTGCGTTTTCTTATAGAATTGATGAAATGAGATTTTTATTCAAATCTGTGTTTCTCCTAATTTAAGTACAGATCAATGAAATGTGATGGAAGTGTCACCCTCACTTTATTTCAATTAGAACAGACTAGCTGCTGTCTGCTGCTGTTATCCGCGTCTTCGCCAGTATAAAATAGTTACATGCTTAATGTCATGATTTTGATATAAACTACATAAAAGTAGCCCATGTTTTAACGATCTTTTACTATATGCATAGCATACAAAATTTGATCATAATCGGTTCAGCGACCGTGGTCACGTCGCAGACAGAGGAGTTACTTTCGCATGTATAACAAGTATGGATGTAGGAAATCTCTATGATTACTCTCTGTTAGCATCCTAATGATTTTACAGCCGCCACCGACCTCGATAGTTACAGATTGAGGATCATTCAATTCTTATTGTCCCTCGTGGTACACTCCAGGTCGTGGGTGGTATGATCGTGTCATGTATTGTACCACAAAATATTGTCTGATTTTTCGTGATTGGTACCAGCTTTTACTATTTGTCTCCAAATTTCTCTGCATTACGTGTACGTGAATATTCGGTGAGAGAACGTTTTAATGTCGTTTTAACATGGTCTGTCCATCTCGTGGAGCTTCGATCATGTACAGGAAGTGTTAAATATGTTGTAATCAATATTGTATCGTCTGCGGCGACCCATTGTTGGTTTATTGTGCGTCATTGTCTGTCTATCTGTAGAAATTGCGTGAATGTTTTCTTCGCTCCCGTCGTCGGTGTTAGAGAGATAAGTATTTTGTTTTTGTAATTTTTGAGCAACCCGTGGCCTTTTGGGGGGGGGGGAGAAAAGGAGAGCGTCGCATCTGCGTGACAATTATGCAAATGTCTATGTGCGTCGCTAGTTTTCAAAAGGTTTTCCAAAAGACATTAAAAAAAGGTATTTATTTCACATGTGCACAAATGTATTTCCATAAACCTCACTGAATAACGTAATTTTTTTTAAATTTTATTGCACCAGATAGGCTAAAATATAACCGTAGTAAATTAATACGTTACGGAGATTTAAAAGAAATTACCCTTTATAAAGCCTGTTTTGTAAGAAAAGACGCTCGATTGAAAGAAAAATGAAAATATATTTCACAAAAATATATCAACAGAAATGTAAAAAACAAAAACAATATACAACGTTCTATATTACCCACGCAGGGCGAATGAATAAAACTTTCACCATTCAATAAATCTTTATCTAGTTGAGTTTAAAACAACAATACTTATGAAGATTCGTCTACGTTCCGAACTTGCAATTTTTGTCTAAAATTCTGAATTAAGTTTACAAACTGTAATTCTTACTTGTATCTTGAAGTGATATTATCTTTGGGTTGAAATTTGCATTACAGATACCAAATCTGGGTAGACTTATTATATTCCTGAAAGCTCTTTTGATGTTCTTCTGAAACAATGTAAATTTGAACCTCGTTTTGTTCACTAACCTTACCGTGTAATTAATACCGTAAAAACATAGAACGTGAGGAAAATAGGGAAGGATTTAAATATATTCAGTAGCCTATACTTTAGGAGAACGTTTATGGTAAAAGCTCACTTCTCCTACATTTATCTCTTCTTCTTTTCTTACAAAACGGACTCTATAAAGGGTTACTGATTTGAATCCCGTAATATTCGGCCTATATTAATTTACAACAAATATATTTGAGGCTTTCCTGATGCAATAAAATGTGAAAACAATTACTAGATTCAGTGAGTTTTATGCAAACATAACAAAATGATACATCTGTGCACATGCGAAAAGATTAATATTAATATAAATTAAGATTCTTTTATAATATATAGAGGGCAAACTGCCAATGCCCATAGGCATCCGCATAATTGTCACACAAATTAGTCGCCCTCTTTTCTCCTCTCCAATGGGTCACGGGCTACTCAAAAAGGCACACGAAACGCGACGGCATAGCCCTGCCTTTTATTGTTCTCTTATATTTACCGTAATTATTTAAAGATACACATGATTTTTCCAAGATACTAGTGGCCTGCCCCGGCTTCGCTCGTGGCCACAATACACGCTCTATCTATCTGTGACAACGGTATGAAATTCCGTTCAGTAAAATTTCCGAAAATGGAATACATAAAGACGGACAACTCGAGGGGGTTTTGTTTTATATACGTATAGATATAGATACGTATTGTGCTTTTCCTCACATTATAAAATATAATTCCCATATCAAGTATTTTCTCGTTAAACATTATTATTGTAGATATATTCTTCTTAATAAAATGGGCCACGAAGCGGCGTATTAATTTTTCTTCCTTTCATATTTTTCATATTTTACGCAAACAGGATTTTCTACAATTAACAGCAATTTTTACAACAAAAAGAAAGAGAATTGAATTTTTATAGTATAGGGACAAACGAGAAATCAGTGCCCTTTTACGACTACCGATGAACTTACCCATGAAGATCAGCATAATTACTATGTCGATGCGTTGCCCTCCTTTTCACCTCCCCCCCCCGATGGGCCACCGGATACTCACAAAGAGCACGAAACCCAATACCGTAGATGTTACTTTACGACGGTATCAAGTGTGCGAGATGCACTTCCTCGGTCGCGCCAGCCCGATTCCGCTGCAATACTGCATGAAACTACCTCCTCCAAAAATTTTCTTGGAACAAATTGAGTTCTTATATGCAATTCCTTATTCACACTTACTATAGTTACGTATAGTCAAAGTTACATTTATCTTAAGAACCTTGCGATGTATAATTTTGTAGAGAAGTTGTAATTAGAATAATAAGATGACTATGCGTCACATTATCTACTTGACATGATGATGATTTGCATCATCGTTATTCAGCAATTCACATCCGCGTCATTAAAAAGGAAACCTTTGAAACGTTATGACCTGTGACGATAGTATTTAAGAAGAAAATACTTGATATGGGAATTATATTTTATAGTGTCAGGAAAAGCACAATACGTATCTATATCTATACGTATATAAAACAAAACCCCCTAGAGTTGTCCGTCTTTATACATAAAGAATACATTCCATTTTCGGAAATTTCACTGAACGGAATTTCATGCCGTTGTCACAGATAGATAGAGCGTGTATTGTGGCCACGAGCGAAGCCGGGGCAGGCCACTAGGATCTTGGAAAAATCATGTGTACCTTTAAATAATTACGGTAAATATAAGAGAACAATAAAAGGCAAGGCTATGCCGTCGCGTTTCGTGTGCCTTTTTGAGTAGCCCGTGACCCATTGGGGTTGAAAGTTGAAAAGGAGGGCGACTAATTTATGTGACAATTATGCGGATGCCTATGGGCATTGGCAGTTTGCCCTCTATATATTATAAAAGAATCTTAATTTATATTAATATTAATCTTTTCGCATGTGCACAGATGTATCATTTTGTTATGTTTGCACAAAACTCACTGAATCTAGTAATTGTTTTCACATTTTATTGCATCAGGAAAGCCTCAAATATATTTGTTGTAAATTAATATAGGCTGAATATTACGGGATTCAAATCAGTAACCCTTTATAGAGTCAGTTTTGTAAGAAAAGAAGGAGATATAAATGTAGGAGAAGTGAGCTTTTACCATAAACGCTCTCCTAAAGTATAAGCTACTGAATATATTTAAATACTTTCCTATTTTCCTCACGTTCTATGTTTTTACGGTATTAATTACACGGTAAGGTTAGTGAACAAAACGAGGTTCAAATTTACTTTGTTTCAGAAGAACATCAAAAGAGCTTTCAGGAATTTAATAAGTTTACCCAGATTTGGTATCTGTAATGCAAATTTCAACCCAAAGATAATATCACTTCAAGATACAAGTAAGAATTACTTTGTAAACTTAATTCCGAATTTTAGACAAAAACTGTAAATTCAGAACGTAGACGAATTTTCATAAGTATTGTTGTTCTAAACTCAACTAGATAAAGATTTATTGAATGATGAGAGTTTAATCATCCGCCCTGCGTGGGTAATATAGAACGTTGTATATTGTTTGTGTTCATTACATTTCTGTTGATACATTTTAATGAAATATATTTCCATTGTTCTTTCAATCGACCGTCTTTTCTTAAGGGTTACCTTTATACCTTATACCTACCTTTATAAAGCGTAATTTCTTTTAAATCTCTGTAACGTTTAGCCAATCTTGATTAAGGCGAATGTTCCGGACTTGATCATAGCTGAAGACTACCCTTCATCTAGTCCCGATCTCAATCCGCTGGGTTATGAATTAGTTTTAGAGAGTACAGTTTGCTCTAAACCACATAATTGACGATTGAAGAATTTTTTCATGGAAAGAGTTCGTGCTTCTATTGATAACTGGCCCGTAACGCTTAAAGGACTGCATTGAAGTCAATGAAGACCACTTCTTGTTACACACTTATAATTATTATGTTAATCAGAATTTTCTTTTAACTCGACTCAAGTTCGGAATAGAGAATCTGTTACGGGCCAAGTATTCACATTTGTATTATAATTATTCGGGTGGTGGAGTGAGGGGCGACTTTGAGAGTTATGGGTCAAGTGTGTGTCTGTTCCCCATTCGTAGGTTTCCATTGCGTATGTGTGTGTGAATATAAGTGTGTTTTCAGTATTTAAGGTGTCCCGGAGCGTGAGGGTAGGGTTTAGGAAATGGCGTACTATTGAGCATGTGTTTAGGACAATTTATTTTTGTATTGATATGTATGTTTTTGGTTTAATGTCAATAGTTTTAGTATTACTCTATTTGTGTATTATTGTCTTCCTGTTTTTTTTTTCTCTGCTTCTACCTACGTACTGATATGCAAGAGCCCAAGCCAAGTAGCACTTATTATTGTTAAGGTATAATTCAATTTATCAAAATTACCCATCTGAATGGTCTTTAAAGTGCCGCGAACAATGTTTTATAGCCTAATAAACAATTTTCTTTTCTTTTGCGTTTTACAGACGGGTAATTACACATACATTCACATAATATATTATGTGAATAATAATATTCCTTGTGTGTTATTACAATAATTATAACTTAGTAAAATTTTCAGCTCTAATGAAATATACAAAAATTAAACAGTGATAAATTCCATTTTACAGCATATACAGTATCTGATAAGCTAACCTCGATATTTGTTTAACGTAAAATTCCAGGCAATCAAGGATTAATGCGAGCCCGTAAATCAACAGTCCTGTCCATCCATTCAATTGAGTGACGGTAATTCGTCAATGTCCAAAATAAATCCCCCTTATATGCGTTCTTCCCTGCGTACTCCTAGCCCACTGTCCTTAGACGTTCATCAATCTAAAACTGTCCATGGCTCGGAGATCCCATTGAAAACTCTCTAAATTTCCTTTCCGAAAATAATGTCATTTAATACTAGCCGTCCGTTTAGGCTTCGCATGAATATTTCACAAAATATCACAAATATTCATTGATTTACAAAAATATGAATATTATAAGTCTTAATTTTGTCCTCGTAAACATTACACGTTACCACATGACAAACAATTGTGTTTGTGACAGAAGTTGTCAATAATTTCTGCAGCTCCGATTTAAGGATTTACTTTGTTATTTTTTCACACCTTTAGTCCTATATCCTATGTCCGAAGTTTTCACAATGATCTATAGCACTTCAAATTATTATATGATTCCCATGATCCTTATTGTAAAATATTCTCTCAAATTAGTCCAGAAGGTTCGGAGCCTATTCAATGTAAACAAACAATCAAATGTTTCCTCTATATAATATTAGTGCAGATAATTTTTTGGTGCCTTGAATTTAATAATTATTATTAATACGTAAATTGAAAAGTTTGTATGACCTTTCAAAATCCTGCAGATGATTACAAATTTAGCATATGCGCACAAAGTTATGATATTAATATCTTCTACAAGTTGTGGCCCGCTACTGCACCTCACAAGTTTCATCAAAATCTATCCAGTAATTTAAATGTGCCAACAAATATTCGCATTTATAATATTAGTAGCTCTTGCCCGCTACTCCATCCGCGTGTACTACAGACGAAACAACGAGCAAGAGTTTGTATTTTTAATTCTTGGTCTGTTACACAAGCTAGAACATTGCAAAACTTTAATCAAAATCCTTTAAGTAGTTTTGGCATTATTTAGAAAAGATAAAATGTTTGTAAGAAATATGTTTCATTAGAGAAACATCAAAATGCTGACATAAAACCCTAATGGAAGACACGCACACGCACATTTCCGTAATTTAAGCGTGTAAACGCGGAAGTGGTAAGTTTAACCAAGCCATTATTTATTTTCACTCATTACTTTCGAAATGATGGTATAATTTACACACCAAGTCATTCTATTATGCTCCCGTGGACTCTAAAATCCAAGCTTCCAACTATTTTCAATGAAACCTCCGGAAATTAAAAACAGAGAAGTCTCACGCCGCATTAAGTTGCGGCACGAAAAGGATTCCATTCAAAACGACTCTTTGTTTTGTTACGAATCATCGCCACAGGTTTTAACTTTTGATGTGAAATTTCTTTATACACGCTCGGTTTGGGTACTAAGCTGGTGAATGCGTGACGAGAACGCTACGGAAACGAAGGAAACTGTAATTGAGAGGGAGATATTAATTAGTGAAGATATAGACGAAGAGATATACAGCCTGGTGACAGATGGAAAAGGGACAGACAGACAGGCACACTTTGGGTACGTAACCCTAAAAACGCGATATGTTTCGTCATCGATCAGACTTGCAACATCATAACTAGACAACTAACGCGTTTAATCCACACCATAAAATGAAGAAACATACTGACGTGGGCGCGTTGTGAATCCTCAATTTAAACTTAGCCACTAAGACAAGCATAAGTGATCATTCTACAGATCTAATATGTGAAATTAAACAATAGACATACGTGTTGAATATGTACGTATTATGCTAGTCGCATAAACCTCTAGAAAAAGAGGGAAATTTGTGACAGCCGTATTCTCTTAAATATGCCATTTTTAATCATCGCATTATCACAGCAAGATTTGATAAATAAAAATGCCACATTTAACAGAAAATATATAAGAAACTTACTTGGGTCAAAAGCTTTAAATATTTATAATTCCTTTTTTTCTGTCAATTGCTTTCGAATGCACGTAAAAACTTAAAACTAATACATCCAGTGTGCTGCAGTTTTTACGTTCTACAGTTTCATGCTGGAGGTCTAAAGTTACAATATCTCACTTTATATTGCCGGTAAGAATCTCACGTACCTGCACATACCAGGTTTTGTGGAGAAACATAATTATCTACTGATGAAGAACGCCAGTAAATATAAAACCTGACGTATTTCCATCAGTCTATTAAAAGTATTAAATTATATGATGGGTGGACGTTTCAATTTCTCATTTGATTAATCGAATATAAACAATAATTACATTGACACAAAATATAAATATACTTTAATCGGCTTTTCACGTCTTCATGGCTGTGATTGTAAGTGACGATGTGAATTTGTATATACTGTAGGACTATTTCGCCCATGAGTTCGTGAAAGAAAGAAATTCTCTGCGTCAAAGTAATTTCTCAAAAGGGTCGGCTCCTCCCCGCGAAGGATGACTGTCTCAAACAGCCCTCCGTTTTGTAGGTCCCGCTTAACAGAACAATTATTTGGCACATCTGTTTTAAGTGCTATAATCAATATGTATGTAATGTCAGGATGAGAGCCGGAAGGGTGGGTAAGCATCATATCTCATGAGCCCTAGTATCTACTGTGTTCACAGTATCAGGGGGCAAACGTGAAACATGAGCATAACTACTATTTGTCGCATTGCTGTTCTTTAATCTCCTCCCCTACAACGGACCACACTTTACGGGGGTATCATGTGAGCGAGAAGTACCCAGTTCAAGCCAGCCCAATGCGGCTGTGTTACAGCATAGCACTATCTATTACTAACTTAATAGTTTTTGTATGATGCTCACGTTTAGATTTAAATCACATGGGTGTAGCAAACGTCTACAATGTTTTTTTCCGACTGTATCTCATTCTCATAGAAAACATGTGTCAAATTTTTACACTTGGTATCAAGTAAAGATGAGATTTCAACAACATTCGTCAAAAAGTCTTGATCGCGATTATTTAGCTCAGACTTATGCTGTTAAACCGACCCATGCCATCGATCTCCTCCGAGCATGGTATCCATGCGAGTGTCATTTTCCAGTCGCTGTTTAAGAACGTTCAAGCTTAATTACTCAATTCGACTAACGCAGCATATTATACTGACGGTAAGCTTAAATTTATTTACATTAAATTATTCTGTTTGACTTCGAGTAGAACTTATTTTTTAGATGAACTGGCGCATTTTTTTAATAAGCATATGTAGGTATATCTGATTTATCTTCTTTCCTATTCTCATCATTGTGTACAATAGAGAGAGAGGATAGATTGAGGGACCTCTAAGGATGAGCTCAGGAGCCTTCGAGCAGTGGCTCCTTGCATACATGTTTCTCCATCTTTTACATATGCTGACAAGTCCAAGTTCCCTTCCGTAACACTCTGCGCATTTTCCAGGCAATCTTTTGCTATCCAGTCATTGTGTGTTAAGTCAATGTTCTGTTATGTTATAAATAATAATAATTAAATAAAAAAAAGTCTTATATTTCCTGATATTAGTTTTATTTAATGCAATATTTTAATAATTAGATTGTTTAGTATACTCTTTGCTAATATGACTGCTTTCATTATGATGTAGAAAAAAAAAATATAATGAGATTTCAAACTAGATCAAACTATGTAATTACGTGCTTGTTTTAGTAGCCCATCTCAGGTGAAGGCCTCTTCCAAAACTTGCCATCTTGCTCGCGATATCTAGCTATGTGACTCCAGTTTGATCCAGCGATTTTTTAATGTCATCCTCCAGGCGTCGGTGTGGCCTTCCTTGTCGACATTTACCTTGTGGGTCTTTCCACAATGTCACCGTTTTAGTCCATCTGTGGTCTGTAAGACGCGCCACGTGACCAGCCCATCTCCATGTTAATTTTTGAGCCTGCTCGAGTAAATCAATAGTTTTTAAATTCGCTCTTATTTTGGAGTGTCTAATTTTATTTAATATTTAACATACTACGTTCCATGCTCCTTTGGCAAGTAATAATTTTGTTTTTTGTAGAATTTGTCAAGTTCTAAGCTTGGCATACGTTAAACATGGCAAACGACATGTGTCCATTATTTTCTTTTTTAGTTGTATTTGAATGTTGCTTTTAAATATCTCTTTGTAAGCCCAATATTTTTTCCAAGTATTGTTTATCCGTCTTTATATCTCTAGCTTTTTTTGCATTGTACTTGAAACCTATTTACTTCCCTAAGTAAATATACTGTTCGAAATATTCTAAAAGTTCATTATCAATAGTGATTTTTGTTTTTTTTTTTTTATGTTAGTCATAACTTTTGTTTTCAATCTATTTATTTCTAGACCTACTTTCGTTAAGTAGAGTGTTGATCATATGCTGTAGGTTTATTCCCGATTAGGCTAATGAAACGACGTCTTCTGCAAATCTGAGGTGGCTCAAATGTCTGCCATGAATATGTAGAGCTTGTTTTTGCGAGTCCACATTACGATTTTACTGATAACTATACTGTTATGTTGGCATATAGTAAATCAAATTTCTGTTTACATATTTGGTACTTAAAAACGGAATGATGTAGATAAGTTTATACGAATTGCTATAATTTTTATTGTCACTTAAAAAAAGGAGCTAGATTATTTTTGAGCAGCCCGTGCAATTAATTATGTCATGGTTTATTATTTACTAGCAAGCCATCCCGCACGTGAGTGACAGTCAGGCCGTCACTTATATGTGCTAAAATCTTCTTCGGAAATCGCTCTATCCATGCGTGAAAACCGCATAAAAATCCGTTCGTGACATTCGAGAAACTCGACCACTTACAGACAGATTTTGAGAACTTTACCTTATAATATGTATAGTATTATATAATAATTGTATTGTATTATGATAATTGTGGTGACTTTATATGTGAGTGAATTTAATATCAAATACGTCTTGTCTTATTGGCCGGTTCAACCATTATCTGTTATTGATAGACAATGTCGCTAATTCGCGCGCATATAATGAATTATTTAAGGCGAAGTTTACTAGGTGCTTAATCGACATCATTTTTCGGGCCGCGGGTACGTGTCGGTGGATTTTCGGGGAGACATGTCACTTGTTGGAATGTACTTCGCACCGAACCGCAATCTGGCGGCCCTGGTACGCTTTCTCGACGTTCTGGGTCCGCTGGTGGAGCAGCCAGCCCCCCCCCCTCCAGATGTTCAAGGCCGGGAACCTCCATGCCAAGTTCGCGGCATGGGGGAAACCGGTCACGGATCTGAAAGGGAGTAAGGTGGAGGATTGGGCGGTAGTTGCCACACTGTCCCTGCTGAATGTGGGGACAGTCCAGACGTGCATGCGTTGGTCGGGAGGTTCCGTGGTGGACGACACATTTGCCATGCCGGCCATCTCACGCGGAGTAGAGGGTTGGAGGGTGGAGAAAGAGGTGGAGACACTCTCGGGCCACCACTACATGCGGTTCTAAATGTCTGCAGCTTCCGTTCGTCCAACGTCATCGTCAATAAGAGGGCAAAGTCGGTTCCCGCGTTGGGCAGTAACAAAGTTCAACCGGGGCTAGCAGGGGAGGCCGCGGTGGCCGGCTGTTAGACTTTCCCATTCACTGAGGTGTGCAGAGCAGCCACGCCGCCTGCGAAGACCC
>JAFELO010010376.1:139468-154589 GCA_017140195.1 Eumaeus atala | reverse complement strand
GGGGGATGATAGGAGGGAAACGCATCACAATGGGTGTCATAGTGATATTCATGATTTCATCATGATAGTCATCTAAATGATCCGATTGCTCGTTTCGCCCCTCATGCTATAAATAAATACATAATATGGGAGTAAACGATGAAGCTGCACTGGACTCTTCCATCAGCATAGAACAGCCAGAAAATAAATAAGAGCTGTGGCATATGGAAGGTTCCCATCCCGCCCGATAACACTCGCGGAGTTGCAGTGTGTAAAACCACGTAAGTAGTTTGTAAAATCATCTTTAAAAAAAGTATTAATCGATGTTCTTTTATTCATAACTTTATAAGTATCTTTGAAGCTTAACTTGTGTGTGTATGTGATTTTTTTAATACCTACCTACAAACAAAGACTTTCTTTTTCCGAATTAAGAGATAATATTATTTAAACATTTTATTATAAACAAGAAAGTAATTATCTGTTTTAGATAATTATTTTAAGTGAATAATTTATTAGGTCTACATAATCAATTTATGTATTCCACAACAATCTAATTCTTTATATTAGGTCTGGTTGTATCTTAGATTATTAGATTTGGCACACCGTTTTAATCAACACTTTTTTTTAATTACAAGAGGACAAACACGCAGTCGGAGCATTTTGATGGCTATCGACGCTCATTAACATCCGCATACTTACTAAGCCGATGTGATGCCAATAATAAGAACAGTGCAGATGTCCTCCTTTCCTCAGCCCCCTCCAAAGGGCCACCGGCCTCAAAACGCACCAGATGCGACAGGATACATGTCATTTAACGGCAGTATTTGTGTCAGTTGTACCTCCCCGGTCGTGCCGGCCAAATTTCGCTGCGATAAATCTATCTCTGGCTACAAATGCGTCTAACAATATGTTACAGAATAGTTGTATCACAGCACTTCGTCTACAAGCTCAGTGTTTATGAACTACGCTATAAATTGAACTAGAGTCACGGTGCGATTACACTTGCGTATCGATTAATCGGACACATCCCTATTGAAGTGCACGCGAATTAATGAATGTATCACTGCGATGGATAGTGTCATCGGTAAATGATTACTCAGTGTATTGCAAATCATTTGCACATTTACATAATACATTACTTAATGAGGTTTTTTTATGAGATAGGGGGCAAACGGGCAGGTAGGTAGTGACTACCGCGGCCCATAGACATCTGTAAGACTAGGCGTCTTACAGGCCTTTAAGGAATAAGTATGCCTTCTTTTGAAGACATCTAAGTCGTATGGGATCGGAAATACCGAGGGAGGCAGCTGGTTTCACAGTATAGTTGTGCGCGGTAAGAAATGGCGCTTGAACCGCACTGCTGTGGACTTACGTACATCAAGATGATGGGCGTGGAGTTCTCTCGCGATGTACGAAGATGGAATTCTGCTGCTGGTATTAAGCTGAACAATTATAGTAGTAGATATTGTCTGACGAACGGCTGGCTCAGTTGGTGATAAATAAAATAAGAATATGAAATTTCTTAAATTTATAAAAGAAATATTAAATATATTTCCGTTGTCTAGTACATGTAACACAAGTCCTTACGGTACTAGGCACATGGGTGGGCTGACGTGGTGTGATAAGTCAACAGATATTATTATTGTTATTTTTATTATTTGTAGTCGGTACAGAAGTGGAGAGAAATTAGAGATATATTCTTCTCTCCTGTCCACTCCTCTCGGACTGCCGACTCATCGAAGGAGAAAACAGAAGCAAGTAGAAAGTACACCTGGAAACTATTGTCTTGCACCTATTGCGCTCCTAGGGGGGGGGAGGCCTATGTCCGGCTGTGGACGTCCTGGAGATGTCGAACTCTACTTGTAACCACTATTTGAAATTACTTATTGAGTATTTGAAGTTTGGATTAACATAGAGTTTTCATTGATTCCACTACGACCTGCCTGGTGGCTACGAATGCGCATTTGTCCGCTGGTACCTACTAAAAATCAGGCATAACCAGCTTTCACCCTCCATGAGTACACATGAAAGGGTCTAACGCATTATTTCCCAAAATGGGCGTTAGAGCCCCCTTGTGGGCGTTTGAGGGCGGTTTGGGACCCTAACAAAAAGTTAGGGTTTACTCATGTAATTTTGAATAAAGGATACTAGTTTTAATATGATATCCTGTCGCTTACATGATACCGCCGCAAAAGTGATAGTTATGCTGTCGCGTTTCGTGCAGTTTTGTTAATCGGTAGCCCATTGGGAGGATGGGGTAAAAGAAAAAGGAGTAAACGTATCTGCTGTTAATATGTTTATGGCCGTTCATTATTTACCGAATGTTTCCAACTACTTGTTGGTCCTCCTATGCTAAAACAAAATCTTAATATTTATAAATTTTAATTATTATAATTACTCTCTCTCTCTATCTCTCTCTCTCTCTCTCTCTCACACACACACACACACACACACACACACACCAGATATAATTTTATTTAACTACTGAAGAGTAAAAAAATGGTGGGCGTTAAACGAGATAAGTTTCGGAGCCTCTGGGTCTAACGCAATCAAAAATCAAAACTAAAACCTGGTCACATACGAACGTACAAATGTAATTACAATCAATATTTTTGAACAAATGTAAAAAGCAACCAAAGAGAGATTGAGAAATGAATGCGATTCACCGCATTCATTTCTCAATGTAAAAATAGTTATTATATATTAGATGCAGTAATACATATTTATATTTCCAGGGAAAAGATACGCAACAGAAAACACGAGCCGCCGTTCTACTTCGACGTTAAAATATTAGCGCAGCAGTGGAATTGCTACGGAAACAACAGATTGTTAGTAAACCTTCCATTTTGTGTGGATTTATTTCAAATAAACGTGTGAAATTGTTTTAAATAACTCGAAAACACATATTAACAGTTTGTTCACTTTGTTTTACAGTTCAAACACTATACTAAATTAATTATAATCTGGTAAAATTAGTGAAAACGAACAAAAATATGATAGATCTCAGAAATTTATTGCGTACACAAACTCTACAAGTAAGCGTGGGCCATGGACAGTGCAGCCCAATTAGGCCGACATTACCGGGGAGGTACCTCTCGCTTACATGATACCGTAGCAAAGTGACAATGTTGGTGTCACGTTTCGTGCGGTTTGTGAATACCGGCGACTCATTGGAGGGGGAGGAGGGAAAGATGGCAACGCATCTGCAGAACTTTTATATGGATGTATATGGACGTCAGTAAAAAGGCTCCAACTGTAGGCTCACTTTAATACTATATTAAAAACAAATTTGATCCTTTTAAATCATAATTTCGGGCAAGTAAGTAAGGTGTAGCCGTGACTTAAGTAGTGACCGTGACACTATGGGGGAGGCCTACGTCCAGCAGTGGACGTCGTCCGGCTGATGATGATAGTGATGGTAAAGGCGATGATGATGAAGTAAGAAGATTCAATACTTGTCCAGGTAAGCAGCTACATGGTAGCTGCATCTATGGAGATGGGGTGGGTAGATACAGTCGCAAAGAAACCACAATACTAGTAATTTGTGAAGTTCATGGTTAAAAAGTAATGACTGCGTAACTCGCATAATCCGCTACTATTTACCATAGTGTGGTATATAGCTTAACCATCGGTAAATGTGCTATGTAAAATCTAGAGAGAACCATACAATCTCTCCAGCCTTATAGCATTAGATTGCGAATTTCAAAGTCGAAGTGTCCCGATACTCCTAACGAATAACGTCTACTACGATTAAGTATAGAACCAGAAAAAAAAATTACTAACTTCTATCATTTAGGCCATCTGTAAATCCTATTAATAATTCTTTAAGAAGCTATGAAATTTTTGGGACAGGTAGGTAATGTTTAGTTGTTCATCTTCTCAATATTTACATTCTCCTAACAATCCCAATTTAGTAAAATGAAGACATCTATACCAATATTATAAAAATGAGGAGTTTATTGTTTGTTTGTATGAATGTTAGTTACAAAGACAAGAGTCTTTGGAACTACGTGTCGTATTTATAAAGTTGTTATTGTGCTATATACTATAACGCCACGAGCAAGAAGAGTTACGCGAAAGAAACCGAGGATCACTACTAGTTCAAAGTAATGTATTCCTACATTGAACCAGCAGTGAACCAATGAACCAGGTTACACGATAACATCTTAGAGATTACAGCACTTTAAGTAAGCTTATGAACCAAATCTTATTTCAGATACCACCACACGTTAAGTCCGCCCCTACTTTGGGCACTGCGCTGTTCCTTAAGGGAAATCACAGAAGAAACTCTCCCAAACACTTGGGCGCGACACGCCAAAACTATAATACACTTCCATAGACGCTTACAAGAGATGGGATTTAAATTTCTTATCCCGAGAGCTGAAGACCGCCTGCCAACTGTGACTACAGTTGTGCTTCCTCGAGGCTATGACTACTTAGAATTTGTCAAGTTCATGGTTAAAAAGTAATGATTTTTCTATTCTATTATTTTATAATTAAAATGCTATAATCACTTATAGAAAACTATTGCAGAATCCTGATAAGCTACTATTATATTACGATACAAGGGAGCTAAATAATTACAATAAAACTACTTTTACGGACTTTATCGCGTTTAGTAAGACGTTTCAGAAGCTTTACAGCAACCATGGTCACGGGTGGACTGAGATGACAGATGTCCTGATGTACCAAGCTTTCAAAACTACCCGAATAATTATAATTTTAGTTGTTCCTATTAACGCAAACAGTACTTATTATATCTTGCTGTCTTGAGCTGTCATGTTTATTTTTGATTTGATTATGTTCACCACTGAATCCCAAGCAGAGGGAAGAACCCAGCCATCTCCTCTAATGAATTTTGGATGTTTTTTTTTTAATTTCAATAGCCTCACGGATCATTCTTGGAAGGAATCGGTGTTCCCTAGTGAGGATTTGTGCTTTATCAAATCTAATGTAATGGCAGGGGCCAACCTCAGTATGCCCACAGACCGCAGATTTTATAAAACGTCGGTGTTTCATATCGGCTATATGTTCTTTAACGCGAGTTTTTATAGATCTTTTAGTTTGCCCCATATAGGAGAGCCCACAGTCACAATCAAGCTTGTACACTCCTGCATCTTGCGTGTCAGTCATCTGTCATCTCAGTCCACCAGTGACCATGGTTGCTGTAAGGCTTCTGAAACGTCGGGCTACATAAACAATTTAATAAACCGTGATAAAATCCGTAAATTAGTTTTATTGTAATGACTAATACTCGCGTAAACTTAAGATATCAATATGTGAACCAGTACGAAGTTAAATAACCCATTATTGTACTGTGAGAAATTAGCGCACCAGGGCATAGAGTGCGCAAAGGTCGTCGTGCAGTAATGGTCATTTAACTCCCGCGTGTGACGCAGAAGAAATCTTCAAAAAGTACCCAGAGTTCGGGGTCTAGCGATTGGGTTATGTGGGATTTTTACCCACTAAAATCTTTGCGATAGTCACGCATCGGCGCCACAGCTGCGGGAACTCGATTCGACATCCGCTGCCTCTCCTTGTGCTAGGTAGACAGAACTCATCTACAGGCGTAAGATTGCACTCAATATCCTCCCCTCTATATACTCTTGAGTCTTAACCGGGGTCTTTAAGCTGTCTGCAGTAAACCCCAGCTGCGCAGCAGTGAACCATGGAAGAGCTCAATTTATAAACCCGTGGGTGTTGGGGCCGCTGGGCCTGGTCGCTTGATGCTACGTTATCGACGAGCCTGGTAGGCTGCATCGGCCCTTTTTCGCTCACGTTCAGCTGTTTTCTACGGGACCATTACGGTCTCACAGAATGTAACTGCAGCCCTCCATGCCGTGTAGCTGCCACCACCGCAGGCAAGGAGAGGTTCTCTCCGTTTTCGCTTATCAAGATTTACGGATAAGCCTCCCAAGCAGGCCATGCTTGGAGCGTATGTTGAGCAGTGTCCTAGTCCAACTGAAAATAACCACAATTATTACTACTATGTTACTGGCAATTCTTCGTTGTAAGGTATAACACACACACGCACACATACGGCTGTGGGTCTGTTAAACCATACGGGTTCTCCATAGAAAACCATCAACGGTCCAATATCAGCACAGAGACGGTGAACTTCTTCACTTCTTCCCCCGAAATTTGGTAGCAGTCTATGCATGGCACCTACTACCTTCTCGATCCGGGGGACCAGGCGACTAAGGGGCTCCTCAAAGCTCCAGCGACTATCGAGGATTATTGATATTGGTATGGAAGTACTTATTAGAGACGTTTGTCTGAACTATAGAGGAGTGACTTATAACAAAAAGAATGCAAATAAATTATAGTCTTTTGCATAATAGCCAATTCTATAACATTCAATTTGAACATGTTCCATCAAAAAGTGTACCAAAACAAAGAGTTGTAATTATTACTGTGGATATGATTAAAGATATGTTTTTTTCAGACACAACATTCTCATATTCGGAGGCCTGGGTCCAACGAAAGGCAAGGCCTTGCGCATCGGCACCATGGGGGTCAACTCCACCATACAAGTCGTTGATGCTATAGTCGACGCTATGGCCGACACCCTCAAGCACCTCACCAAAGCATCTCTTTAGGTTCATGTAAAAGATGTTAATAAGCTTAGTAAATTAATAAAATTATGTCGTTTTATCATTGCATTGCATTGTGTGCAAGACATATTAACCTACTTCAAAAAGAGTTTTTTTTATCTGATGGTATGCAGGAGGTGTAAACCGTCACTCCGGCCTGAGGTAACCATCGACAAGACTTAATTCCATTCAATTTTAATTGAGTCTTGTAGATGGTATTTAGTTCTCTTAAGTTCTCTGCCTTATGACTTCGAGAGAGCAGAGATATAAAATATCCGACATGACGCGAAGAATAGGTTCACTGAAGTGGTAATGGGCTGGTCACACACTCTGAAATCAGATGTCAGATGGATCACTAAGGTTTACGAGTGGAGGCCGCGTTTAGGAAAACGAAGTCGTTAGCCGTTCACCAGGTGGGAAGACGATCCCCGTACAGTAGCTGGTTCGGGGTGGATGCGAATAGCAGGAGATAGTCCGGCAGTAGACTGATAATGATGAAAATCCTGATGAGATGATGTTTGGTCATGCCCTATGAGTTAATATAAACACCCGTTAATATGAAGACGTCAAATCTTTATGTTACGTATGTACCATAATAGGTTTCTGATGATGGCCACAGCCTGTCCATTATAAGTTCGTAACGTAGATCCGCATAAATAGTTCAAATCATCTTCAGTAATCCGGCACATTTGGGTGCAGTGAACTCCAGCCCTTCACCAGGTTACACTCAACGTCCGAGCCTCCTAGTACATTGGGTGCAATCTGGTGCAAGAAATTGAGAAGTCAAAGAGCATTCTCAGATCAATCCTCTATAATCTAGATCCTTCGTCAGCAGCCAACGGACAAGACATCCGCATGATTTAACCACAAGCGGCTCTCTAATTGCTAGATTCAAACTATCTGTCGAATACACAGATAATATTCAATATTCTTGGTTTTACATCAACTTCATAAAAATGCTGCTCCGTGTAAGTAGTTCCTGAATGTGTCGCAAACAGAAGGGATCTATTTTCAAGTAGAAAACAAACCAAATCAATGTGTTTTACAAAACACACAGTAGACATCTTTTAACTAAGTTTTTCGTAGACATAATCATAACTAGGTCACGTCTGACAGAGCATTTGTGATTAAATTGCAAGAACTTTATATATTCAACGTTTTGTGTTTTTTTTAGGCTAGTTTTTCAGAAAATTATATCTAGTCATGTCATGTTTTCTATCTTTTTCATTAAAATCTTACTATTAAAATAATGATATTCTTTACAGTATGGTACAATGGGGTCAAACGAGCATAGGTGGCGCTTTACTACGATATCACGTCGTGCCGTGTTCGGAACTCTACAAGTACCTGCCTAGGTACTTGAATAAAATACAGGTAGGTGCTGCAGGTCAATGCCTGCTATGTACGAGTACGTAGGGCACATTGTGTCTACTGCACAAGTCTATAGGCACTGACCAGCCGTATATGCAGCACAGTACATTTTTATAACATTAATACGCGCATGGACGTTCGCATGATTGTTACTCAGATTCGTTGCCCTCCTATTATCCTCCCCGCAAATGGGCCACCGGCCGCTCACAAACCACACAAAACGCGGAGCGAGAGGCACCATCCCTGTCATGCTGCCCTAATTCCGTTGCATAAGAGGATGTAATGCACCATGCATGGCACTACCTCATCCTATGCAGCATGGCACTACCTCTAAAAGTTGTGATAATGATTATTTGTAGGAGGTGCTTTTCAGTCGATTAAACTGTCACGGCCGAGGAGCCCAAGGAGATCACATGGCCGGTGTAAAGTGACAGCTATGCTGTCACGTTTCGCTTGATTTATGAGTTTTAAGTCTCCCGTTGCGGGGCCTAAATGTATAGATATAAAATAACGATATATGTGCAAAATTATTATGTGGCTGTCTATGGGCGTGTCTAGTCTTCAAAAGGTTTTTATAACCTTTTTTAACCTTATATAAAATACCTCGTATAATTTTTTTTTATATAATACATGCTATCAATCAAATAGTTAAAAATAGGAAATGAAAGTCAATGACAATTTCACAGGTATATTAACGCATACTGATATTGTATGACCTTTACATAACTAAGAATGGTTGCACTTAGTCGATCGAAAGACCTGTCACCTAAACATCCAAAATGATATGTTTTACAATCAATATTGCATTAATCTATCCCTTTCTACACATGGGCAATAGTTGAGACAGCTTTATTATAAAATAAAAAATCAATGCAACACAAGCAGCTTTATAAGTACCCATTATGGCTTATTAGTTTTGTTATTCGCAAGCCATAGGTTTACTTCTAACGTTAGATCGTTATAACACTAACACCAAGATAACTCTTTGATCCTAACTTTACTAACAATTACTGTATAATTAACCATACGATACGTTTCGCCAATTTGAGTATAACTATAAATAATTTTTATGGACTAGAACCCACAAAGACGCGAAAAATGTTTTTGATATTTGGCAATGCTTTTTAACGATAGATTTGAATTATATCTTAATGCCGTAAAAGCAAAAATACTCTTATTATAAGTAATAAAATAATAGGTAGTACGTTTTAAATAAAAATAGGAACGAAAGATGTAGCACAGTAGAATCGTACGCAAGAAATTGTAGGTGACAAAATCGCTGCGATTTCAGGGTGTCACACGCAAACGTTGTAACGTACGATTCGTCCCCGACAAGCGCGCCGCTAGGCCTTTAAACTAACTTTTTACGATCCCATTCTCATTTGAAACGCAAATGTTATGAATCATAAGCAGACATATCCTTAGCTACATGGCATTCAATTCATCACATCAACTCATTGGGACTAGCTTTCTTAATTACGTAACTATAAAACTGTTTACCTAGTAATTAAACAAAACTAGTCGCGACAAAAACCTAATTAATGGCTCTATATCGTTTATAAGTAACGTATCTACTGCTTCAATGTAAAACTGTAAGCCATTACTTTATATAAGTAATATATTATAAAAAAATATTTACAAAATATCATCATACGGCATCTATTTATCTACATGTTAACACATTCAAATAAAAGATGTCATATGCTACCAGATGATTTCAATTACATGTATCATAGACAAGGACTCATTTACACGTAAAGATATACAAACTACAAACAAATGCACAGTAAAAATGGTCAATTTAATGACAGTTAGTGATACATTAGAAAACGTGCGACCATCACGATAGCGAATATAATTTATTAACGTAAATGTCATAATGAAATAATTCTAAATTTAAATTAAAATAAACTGGCAACCATTTTACATAATTGATATTCCAAATGCGTTTGCTATAGCTAATTTATATGACCAATCTGGAGTTAAATTGTTCGGTAAAACCTATAAACCTAATATATAGTATTAATGTTTTTTTAATCGTCACAACGACCACGTTTAACGTACATTATAGTCGATAATAAATATGCACATATGTAAAATAAAGTTTAATAATTTATTATTTACATTAAGAAAATATGGCACATCTTTAACATCGAACGCGACCTTTCCACACGGTGCGATTTAGTCGCACGACGCACGCAGCATTTCTCTAACATAATGCGCCTTTTAATTTAAAGAGATATAATACCAATTAGCAATACCGGTGGGAAGTGAATATTCATAATAAAACGCGGCGCTGCATTTCTATCTAGTCGTGCGACCAAACGACACACACCATCGATTAATGGTAAACACATTACGCAAGAATACATAAAATATATCAGTCTATAGAGCGAAGCGTTCACTCACACTTAGCCTAGGAGCAGTCTGGGATAAGCCTAGTTTACATAATTAGAGTAAACGGTTAAACTTGAGCACGGCAAAACAGATAAATATAGATATACAAGAATAAGTAGTTCACGGAACACAAATAAATATTTTTAGCACTTAAGAATCATTTATACTCGCACAATGAAAGATATGATTGAAAAGAAAATACTGATTTGTAAGTGGTCCGGCTATTAAATCCAGACAAAAAAATGAAACTGATTTTTGTTACAAGCATTTGTCGCCACATAAATAAGCGCGAATTTACATAGGTGTCGTGTTATGATCGCGCGTTTTTTATCATGTTTGTATCACGATTTATAAACTTCAATTTTCTTTTTATAGGTCCGCACGTAACGGATTTTATTTATAACTTTCATATCATAATTAATAATGAAATATGAGAACTTAAAAGTATAATTTATTTTACATTCCTCCTCCAAATTTCACTTTTGAATCGTTTCGATATTATTTCACTTTTTGAAGTAGATTTTATCATATGAGTTGATGGAAATGTGTGAATTAACTTCTTACATTCTTTGCCGCGAGCGTGAGTAAAAAAATCAAATGTGTATCTTATGACCTCGCGACAAGTCGCTGTAGGCCTTTGGATTGTACCCAGGCCTGTGGCTTCATAATGGCTTAGCTAAGGCTCTGGGATCGTCCTAGTAAAGACAATGATAGTGTTCCAATTGTGGCCCAGCGGTAAGCTCCTGGAGTCAATCCAGTCGTAACGCTCAAAGTGTAACGTTTGCTCCGTTATGTAAGCTATTGCGCTCAGCTGGACGGCGTGCGGTCGAGATGACGCGGCGCGCGCTGTCGGCGGTGACGCGTGCATGCGCAGCATACATCACCGCGCCGTCGCCGCGCGCACACCGCGCGATTACAACGCTTGCGAACGCACGTCACTTCCCCATCCTGCATACACAGAAACACTATTAGCAAGCTTTTGGTTGCATATTATATTACTTTGTATAATATATTTTTTAAATATATTTACAGAAATTGCATTTTGTATGCACTCCACGTATGGTTATTTCGAACACCAAGGTGATGTAGTGTTTCAATGGGTACGTTTTTTAAGCTGATTTTTTTTTTTGTTCGAACGCTCTTATCTCTGGAAGTCCTACTTGAAAAAATACTTCATTGTTATATAATCCGTATATATTCAATATACGAAGAGTCGGCAGCAGGCAAGGGCCAGAAGCGGAAGGGCGAAAAAGCAATGTAAGAAGAGGCCGTATACACAATAGAACAGCAAATATTGCCGATTAATATTCAGTGATGATTTTTCTAATACTACGGAGGACCGTAAATCCCGCGCGTCGCCGACCGCTGCTACCATCACAATGCGGCGGGTCGCATGGGGCATGCATACCATCACGCTATGACCCTGGGAGCGGACTACGCGGGTGTCATATACTGGAACACAAACCTTGCATCGGCATGTGACACATCTCTGTTCACCGTGGGAGTGTATGGATGGGTGCACCTCCTTGCCGTTGGGCAGAGGTCCGTCCGGGAACTTGCAGCCGCCCTCAGCCAGGATCTCCTCGGCTGTACGCGGCGCAGCTTGATCCTTTAACGTGCCTTCTTCGGCTTTTTTGGGTTTCACCTAGAAAATTTTATAAGTAACCGAATTAATGGATTTAAATACGTGACAATTTACTAGCGTGGGTTAAGCAATAATGCTTGAAGTTCCAAATTTATTATATTTAGTTCGACACAAGGGAATTAGGGGAGGTCTGTCCTCCTATCGTCTCCATGAACAAGAAGACAAAGTATTCGCTATTCCGTTGAACTTTTGTAGAAATTTCAATAGCAACGTCGTCAGTGATATGTTCTTCCAGAGTATATGTGTCCAGGCAGGCAGAGGGAAAGACCTACGATTTAAAGGGTCCGTGAAGATAACAAACCTCACATGGCCACCTCCTACCTGACTACCAGGTTGTATCATACATATCATTCTAAGTCAAAGATATAACTTATATGTATCAATTACCTCAGGACACACTCGGCAGCATGCTTTCTTATCCGGCCTGTAGGCGTCCTTCTCCGCACAGCGTAACGGCGGACAGCGCACGCGGGGACACTTGACCTGTCTGGTGGAGAACTCGCACGTGCAGACGGCGCACGTGTCGTATCCGCCCGGCACGAGGTACGGATGCCACGACGAACCTGGTGCGTGGTACTGGCCGGATAAATGGCAGCCATGCGATTCATTCCATACAGCGGTTGTCGAATCTATAATTTAATGTTTTTTTTTTAAATTTCAGGTGCATTGAAGTACTTTTTTTTACTTTTGAAGAGGCGAGATATTAGATATAGTCCAACTTTTGTTTTTCCTAACATTGTATTTAAAAATATAAAAAGGTCAAAACATAATCCCAAACATGATCCCCGGTTCATTGTCTTCTCAACAATACCTACCACCCACTGGTCCTTTCTAACATATGAAAATTCACACGCTAGTATTTTCGTGGCGTTCTTTCCTTTATTTACAAGTTTCCTGTTTCTCAATTTATTCTATTCTCAAACAACAATGAATCGTTAAAGAATTCCAATTTTAAAAGTGGATTTTCGGACCAGTTTTAATTCGATTTTGTAATTAACATTATTTCATCCCGTTGGGAATGCAAATGAAATGACTAATATGAACGCGAGTAAACGACGGAAATCACATAATATTCCCAGAATTACAAAGCTTATGTAATAAGTATAACACTGTACATTTATTTGAAATTAAATTTATATCTAAAATAATTTTGACTATCCCAGGCTGTCACTTTTATAAATATGGTCTATTTAGTGACTCTTGTAGTATCTTTAGGTCTTAGTATTTTAGCGTTGGCTGTGCATATAAAACTTAGTAGCTTACTGGTACAAATGGGGCAGCATTGTCCGGGTGGCTGCGTGGTCGGTACCGCGCAGTTGACCGGCGGACATCTCACGCGGTCGCACCGGGTCTCGCCGTGGACGCATCCACACATGTGGCATGACTACAAATAAAATTGTGACAATTAGGGAAAGAATCATCAGGTTTGGTCTTCATCGTTGTTATCATTATAATGATTATCGGTCTTCGCCGTTGTTATCGTTATTATGAATATCGGTCTCCACCACTGTTATCATTATTATGAGTATAGGCCTTCATCATTGTTATCATTATTATGAGAATCGTACCCACCATTGTTATCATTATTATTAGTATCAGTCTTTACCATGGTTATGATTCGTACTAGAGAAAATGTTTATAATTTTAACCTATGATTATATAAATAATCATAGATTATAACAATGATTCTCGTCCAATGAGCGTGATTTTATGACAGACCAATTATTAAGGAAGATTTTTTATTATCTCTTCAAAGAAGCGTTAAAGTGATGTCTATGCTATCGTGTTCGGGATGAAATGGAAGGAAGGCAACGCGAATGCACCCGTTAATGTTATGCAGTATAATGTATTATGTTAATAGTCGTCCACCAAATGGCTCCGATTGCGTGTCAGTGTTTTGATTCTATAAAATAAGTACTGTTAAGGTAAACTACAACAATTATTACCTCTGAAGACATCCATTGCGCACCATCTTCGTAGAATTTTCCAGCGTACTGACAAACAGCAGTATTGGGCAGCATGTTGTCTGGCGGTGGTGAATTACCGTAGGTCGGTTGGTAGTTAGGGCCTAGTTCATTGTCCGACGAATATTGCACCGCAGGCAAACAGGATGGGTGCACGCTTATCTGCAACAAAAAAAGATTGAGGTTTAATTAAAGTGCGTGAATTAATAACTTGCACCATGCTGATAACATATTGAGGCGTCTCATAATAGAGAAATGTGATGAAGCTTGACAATGTTGTACCAGAATAATACATAAGCTATGCGATGCTAAGCTAAATGCGAACTTTTCTCGTGGTATTTTCTGTAATCCATGAAGACGCTGTCGCGGGCAACAGCGAGTTAAAAATAATTGTTCAAATCTAAATTCTTTGTCAGGAACAAATCGCTATCTAAGAGATCGCGTCCGATGGTAACAGTAAATATAAAAGAATTTAAAAGTGTTTTTTGAATAAAACTAATAATATTCACAATGCGCCCTAAGATAAAGTAACTTCTATGAAGTATAATTTAAAGTAAAACTACTTATACGGATTCTATCGCGGTTTATTTAATCATTTAACTAGTCCGGCGTTTCAGAAGCTTTACATAAGACGTCGGGCTAATTAAATAAACCGCGATAGAATCCGTAAAGTAGTTTTATTGTAATGTGTAACATTCGCGTGAAGTTAAGACATCATTATATAATTTAAAGGTTTTATTAAAAATTACAAAATGCTATGACCATGTAACACAAATAGATGTTGAAAAATATTTGTAGCTGGCTTCTATCAATTGGTACCTCTCTTAATTCGGACAGCCTGTAATAGTTCAAATAGTTTTGAAAAAAAAATCATCATTCAATATAAAAATATCAACTCGATTTATTTATTGTACATATAATTAAGAATATATAATTAGAAATTAAGATATGTATATATTCGATAAATAATTATTACCTTTCAATGTTAAAACCTTTGGCAGCATAAAAACAATGGAACAATGTTATAAACATCACTTATATTATGATAGAATAAATAATATTATCACAATTCATACAAAGTTTAACATCAGTTTTCATATTTCATATGCAGACGTGCACTATCAAATAGAATAATCCGTGAAATAATAAAAGATATACGACAAAATTATTAC
>JAFELO010010376.1:103536-139200 GCA_017140195.1 Eumaeus atala | reverse complement strand
CCTGCATGCATATAATATCATTATATTATATGCATGCAGGCTTTGTTTTTTGTATATGCATGTAATATATTATAATTGTAAAAGAATTTGACAAGTTAAAAATTAAAAGAGCCATCTCAGAAATCGTCCGATTTTTGGAGTTACGACAAAATGTATTACGAGTAAAATCATGTGAAACATTAACGGTAGGAGCCTACCTCGTAATTAACGCCGCACAAGTTATCAACTGCCACCCATGCGAGCCCGGCTACTGGAGTGATTGTAGGCGGCATCCTAACATCAGTGCGCTGTAGCAGAGCCGGCCCCTCGCTCGCCGCGTCGGGCAGTGATCTGGATAGGAGCCGACCTCGAAGAATTGGTGGCCCTGAAACAATATAATCGAAATGATAGCAATGGGTATTAATCTGTCGATGCCGACGCCCGTACACATATGGATAATTACTATGCTGCTGCGTTCATTTCATTCTCCTTTTACCTCATTTGTAAACTGTATTTTTTTACATAAGCGTGACAGAATAGATTATAAAAAGCTTAGTTCACGCTTTCCCACCGCTGTTACTGTTGTCTCCACGACCGAAAGCGGCCACCACTTGTGACCCTTTGATACGATCGCAGAGATCCCACGGGGATGCTAAAAACTCCCTTGGTACCCGCAACGAATTTAAACAAAAGAACAATAGGAGTGGTGTTTCCAGTTTAGAATTATTGAAGGCTTAGAATATTTACTTAGGTCGATCTAAAAGTTCGTGGCCTTACCTACATGGAGCTATTACACCTTTTTAAATCTACCGTCATTTGTTAGTATGTGTCATATTGATTCATTGTGCGCAGTTTCATTCCGATACTGCACAATATAAATTTTCTGTGATTACTTGTTTGCAGCAATCTGACGCAATTTTTTAAGTACCTCAATAAAAAAGGCCTATCACCAAAAGACATCCATCAAGATATGGTGAGCACTTTGGGGGAGTCTGCTCCATCGTATTCCAGTGTCAAGAAGTGGGTAGCTGAGTTTAAGCGCGGTCGTGAGAGCATTAAAGAGGATCCTAGGAGTGGAAGGCCTACATCCTCTACCACGAAAGAAAACATCGATAAAAATTGTGATCCCGTACTGGGTGACCGACGTTTGACCATTGGTAAGATAGCTGAGATAACAAACATTAGTTATGGCCAATGTGGTTGGTGCAACACATAATAACGGAAGAGTTGGGGTTCCATAAGGTTTCTGCTCGCTGGGTCCCGAGGTTGCTTTCAGCTGAACAAAAACGAGTTTGATACACAATTTCGCGAGACTGTTTGGAACTTTTTGAGACTGATCCCGAGGATTTTTTGTCTAGATTTGTTACTATGGATGAAAGCTGGGTTGACCACCATACTCCTGAATCAAAGCAACAATCCAAACAGTGGAAAAGATCAGACGCTCCACCGAAAAAAGGCTAAGGTCGTTTTGTCTACTAACAAAGTCATGGCTTCTGTTTTTTGGGATGCGAAGGGCATTATTTTTGTAGATTATTTACCGAAAGGTCAAACTATAAATTCTAGTTATTATTGTAACCTTTCACGAAGACTCCGGGAAGAAATAAAAGAAAAAAGCCCGGGAATGTTGCGTAAGAAAGTTTTGTTTCATCAAGACAATGCACGTGTAAACACTTCGGTTGAAACAATGTCTGTAATCCATGATTGTGACTACAAATTGCTGCCCCACCCACCTTATTCGCCGGATTTAGCCCCCTCGGATTTTCATTTATTTCCAAATTTAAAAAAACATTTAGGTGGCTCGAAATTTTCGACCAAAGATGAGGTGATAGTCGCAGTAAACGATTATTTCGCCGACCTTCCGGAATCTTTTTTTTTTTCTAGGGGATAAACAAGTTGCAGGTCAGGTGGAAGAAGTGTGTTGAACTAGATGGAGACTATGTCGAAAAATAAAAATAAACTTAGATCCACTTTACTTTCATTTTCATGGTCGGGCTTAGAACTTTTAGATCCACCCTCGTAGTTATATAAAATTCAATATTTACCGGTATCAGATCCAATGTGGACAGCTAGCTGGTCCTCGTATAACGGTGGAAAGATGCGAGCGCTGGGTCTTGTCAACACTCCCATCCTTGTATCCAGAATTTCAACTTGCGAATGCCGCTTGCCCTGCTCTTCTACCAAGGTTATCTTAGGGTCGTTTATGCCTACATTGTCCACCTAAAATAAAAACCTATTTGAGAAACACCCATTCATGAAAACTGTTTGACATAAAATGATTCTTGAGCAGACTGAAGCTCTTTCAACTCAATAAACTATTTTCAGCGCTCTCGAAAGGCAAAATGTACCACTAGGTAGTACATACAACTTCCACTAATGCCGATACTATTCATCCTAACCTTATCCAGTTTCTATATGATATCGGCTACAAAATCTGGAAGATTTGAGGAGGGTGCCAGTTTTTGCACAGAGCGTGTCATCTCGCCTCTACAACCCAGCAGGGAAACCAGGTCGCAACCTAGATTAGGTAGAATACGAATTCTTACGGTCTTCTGGTCGGTTACTTCAAGATGTTTATCTTCACCACACACCGAAAATTTACATAACTTGGAAAAACACATTGGTACATGGTGGGGTCCAAACCTGTGTAAACCACCACCAGAAGGGCTCTGCCGACAATATCAACTAAACCAATAATACCAATTTTTTCATATTTTTTAAACGGGCTTGCCCACCACTCGTGCCCAACGCTGTTACTCCTGTATAGCCACAATCAACAGCGGCAGCCCGAGGGAAAGGCCAAAACTATCTTGAGACCTGCAAGGAATTCCATCATCATCGCCATCAGCCGGATGACGGCCACTACTGGACATAGGCCTCCCTCATAGAGATAGAGCAACGGATTTAATCAGAATAAATTAGGAAGAGTCGGAAGTAATTCCAATTGCCCTCCCAAGTTAAAGCAAGAGACAGTACAAGATTGAAATGACTTATACAAGCCATGAAAAGTAGAGTGCAATCATTTTAAGCCGATATGCTATGCGCCACAGTGTTCAGTTTCCTATTTTCTGAGAACAAACTGAATATTTATTGTGTACCTGTATGTCATAAACCAGTGACCCCTCCTTGTCAATGTATATTAAAGCTAAGCCTTGAGGTATCGCCGCGGCTGGAGGCCTCTCAGCTATCAGCGGAGCATGGAACACCTCGCACGCTGCTCGCTGACGGACATTCCCGGAGATCCGCCTCTCCATTGCACCATTAGCCTCCACAGAGAGCAGCAGTCTACCTCTTGCTAGAGATCTCAGTTCCGCAGCAGACACCGGTGTAGACACTTCTAAGACATTTATTTCGTATCCTGGCTTGGTAATTTTCTGAATCTGAAATTTAGTTGAGTATTATTGTAAGCGGCCATGGTAGTGCCAGGAAATGTAGTAGTTGAGTATCATTGGCAGCCCCTGTAAGCGGCCATCTTAATGTCATGATGTGTAGTAATTGAGTATTATTGTGTACCTCTGTAAACGGTCATGGCAGTGCCATGAGATGTAGCAGTTGAGTATTATTTTCAACCCCTGTAAGCGGCCATCTTAGTGCCATGAAGTGAAAGTGAACTGAACCGAGGGAGATTCACTTTGCACCCCTCTTATAAGAAGAGTTGGTTAAAGAACGGGTGGAGGATCGCTCTTTGTACCACTCGTATAATAATAGGGGACAAAAGAGAAACAGTTGGCGACGCTTTTGCGCACGGTGCAAGGAGTGACGATGGGAACCTCACCCCATTGCACTATCCCAAACTTGGTTGGATTGTCCTCTGGTGCGCGACAACCCCATTTGTGGAGGCGGCGCCGGTCCCTTAGGGGGCTGACGAGACATCGAGGTTCCCCGATAATTTGTTGTTCCCGGGCACCTCACCAAAGGCGGCATTGATGGCAGTCGTGGGGTTTTTGTGGGTATTCGGCACTATAATGTGCCGCGAGCCACACACACCACTGGACTCCACCCAGGGCCCGCGTTGCAATTTTGCATCGCAGCGAAGTTAGACCCGCATGACCGGAGAGACTTCTTGGTCACGATACTGGCGCAAATTGACATTAAAATTTCTTGCGGTGTGTGCATATAAATTGTGCGCAATTATGCGCATGTTTGTGGGCGTCGATGTCGATAGTCACTGGCAGGCTACTGCAAATTTGCTCCCATATACTATAAAAAATACATACTATTTTCAGCATCAAAGAGAAAATGTTAAAAAATAAAGAATAATAAAAAATCCTAACCCTGACACAATTTGGCATAGATATAGACATGATCTAGAATAACCATTTTTTTACAAAAATGAATGGATTTCTTGGGATATTACGTGGCTAACATCCCTTCAGTGCACCGAGACGCACCTCGTCAATTATAGTCTGGTTCCTCTCAGGCAACGTAAGCAGAACTCGAACAGTCGTGTCCCTTGTAGCGGCCGAGAAGACGCCATTGTAGATGACGGCCAAGTGTATGCTGGGTGCGGCCCCCGCGGCGCCTGTGACCACGGCGGTGCCCCCCCACCAGCCCTCCTCCTTGCCGGCCACGCGGAAGTTATCGCACGCACTACCGCTAATGGTAGGCGGTGCGTGTTCAGGCTCTAGAATCGACGTGAACATTTCCGTTGATAACGCTGGGTACCTGCAACATTTTTTTGTTTTTTTTTAAGGGGACCAACGATCAGCCATAACTTTCTGATGACTACCGACGCCCATTGACATCGACACAAGTGTATTGTGGACATGCTGTGATACTCTCCTCTTCTCGCACAAAACACTACAGCATATCTGACACTTTACGGTGGCCCGTTTCGGTTGCGATGCAGCATGTCACTACCTTTTAATAAATTTGTTACTAAAACTCTCTCTTTACGTATATGGAATAATTGAATGAATTAAAAATGCATTTGATACAATGTAGTTGGTCGGTAAAGCTGGGTGTACATTTAGTTAATAATTAAATGTTATGTTCTTACAATTTGCTATGTTTTTTTACCTACCTATAAAGGGACATTCATGACATTTGATGACAATCGAAGCCCATATACATTCTTATAATTTTATGCAAATGCGTTGCACTCTTGTCCTCCTCCTTTCCAGTGGGCCACCGGAAAGACACATACCTCACGAAACCCAATTCTTTCCACTTTACGGTGATGTCATGTGAGCGACATGGGCTATGTTCGGAAGTTTAAAAAAGTAGGAGTGTAATTAATTAAATTTTGACGAACACATTACGATACATACTCGTTTGTCATCTCTGCAATTAAAAGAATGCGTCGTTATAAATTAAAATTGATTTTTGTTGTATGTGAATTTATTTTTATAAAATCAAGTTTTGATACTCGCGTATCGCGTATGATATTAACAAATAACAGAGGAAGGTGGGTTATTCTTTTTTCTTATAATATCTAATATAAATCTTGTCTTTATGTCTTGTGTCAATAATACACAAGACATATAGACATGATTTATATTATTATACTTATAAAACTTTGGGGCACAAATGAGAAATTGGAGATATTTTGGTGACTACTGTACGCAGATTTAACTAACTAAACAGTGATAGGCACTGGGCGACGATAGTCACGGACAGCAGTGATAGAGATGCGTTTCCCTCCTTGCCTTTCCCTCGTTAGTGGGCTACCGGCTACTCACGACAACACGAGACGCGATAGCGTAGGCGTCACTCTTAAGAAGGTATCATATGAGCGCGATGTACCTCCCCTGTCGTGCAGGCCGTTTTCGCCTGCAAGCATGTTTGTTACAATCACGTAGTGACAAGCTACACTAGTTTACCTTAGCCTTTACTGGGAAAGGCGATCGAAACCATTCACAACACGTAGACAGTTTATTTCACGGTTTAGTTTAGGGTAGTATATAAACCATTCCTTCTTTTTCCCTCTCAAGAAAAGAACGTTGGTATTTTACAAACATAACGTTTTTACATTTATTCAAGTGTTAACATGAATGTCCATCAAGAAGTGACAATACATTCAGTCAACTATGTTTTAATAACCAATTACATCACTGCTTTTTCTATATAAAGTGTGCACAGTTCAGTTGGTTCGTGGTGTTTCAGTTGGTTTATCTTCAGCACAATTACAAAAAGTCTAAAGTTTGGGTCGTCCTAATTGATTATAAATTAAATCAGTTATAATATTAATTATATTAAATGCCATTAAAGTAACGTAGAAGAATATATTTTATCGAGATTATTTAATCTGTGTGGTAAACATTTCCACTAGACCTTCTAGGTATATCTTAATACAACATTATATAGTGTATCATAAAGCCAGTAAGTTTCCGCTATTGATCGCACGGTTAATTTAATCCGAACAATGCGCCTTCCGTTTTATCCCACTTTCAAGGGTAATTCAGTAAAGCTAAAGACACAATGATAGTCATCAATCAATTATTTCTAAATGTTCATTAGCATAATTTTGTACTTATTCGACTTGATACAACATAACTTTGATCGTTTTTACATAATTTATATTCTATTATATTTTTAAATGAATGCAGAAGCTATAAATAATAAAGTTTAAGACTTTTATGTTATAAAAAATATATTACTACTTTTATTGTGTGTAATGGACAATTAAATCCAATATGTAATTGTGTAACAAGTTTTACAAGAAAATAAATAAATATGCTAAGTAGGAGGAGGTAGAGCCGTGGTGTGTAACGCCATGCACAGTGCAGGACACTACACCCTCAACGGAATTGAGCCGGCACGATCGGGGAAGTACCTCTCGCTCAATTTATACCGTCGTGACAGCGTCGCAGTCGCGTTTCATGTGGTTGTGGGCTGGTGGCCCACCATAGTTAATTGATAGGTTTATTGCCTCTCATCATCAGAGGGGTTGATAGGAGGGCAACGCATCTGCGTAACAATCACGCGAATGCCCATGGGCGGACAAACCTATGAGTGATTAAATTGCTCGTTCGCCATCATAAAGGGAACGGATATCTAAACCACAGTGAGACCGATGTTACCATCGGTATATTTTCCCTGCTATCAAATGTCGATCACAATCCAGACATATCGTTCGCATTTATGCCCTTTTATTCACAACACATGTGCAACATTCTTAAGTAGCAAATGGGGCGTGCAGCGTTCGCAATTGTAATGCCTCGAAACGATGTTGCATATAAAGTCGCATTACACCTCATGAAAGCGGCCATATAAAGTTTACTTTACGATTATTTACTTGTTTCGGTACAGGCGCGCATGACGGGCATAGATATAAAGATTTTTGGAAGGGCGTATGCTGATTTCTCTATTTAATGTTTACTGGAATTAAATTGTTAGGCGAGAATTAGAAAGGCGCATTTTGATTTCTTTATTTATTGTTTAGTGGAACTAAATTGTAAGGCGAGAATTAGCAAGGCGCATGTTCGTTTCTCTATTTATTGTTTAGTGGAACTAAATTGTTAGGCGAGAATTAGAAGGGCGCATATTGATTTCTCTTTTTATTGTTTAGTGGAACTCGTTGGGCGACAATAGTCTGATTTAATAGACGAGTGCGGACTGTTAATGATCAATTCTAACAGTGCTTATATTGTAGTAAGAGGTAGTGCCATGTCAAATTGCCGCCTGGTTGGGCCAGCATGAGCGGAGGTACCTCTCATCATCCTAATCATCCGGTACCTCTCGCTAAAATGATACTGCCTTAAAAGTGATTATTATGCTTCTCGTGTGGTTTATGAATGATCGATGCTCCGTTGGAGGGATGGGTTGAAGGGCAATGCTCACGGTTCGGTTGCTTATTTGTATGCTATATTAAAATAACACTCGGTAGGATTACCGGATGGAAATTATCTGAGATGTATGTGATTAGCAGAATATCGGTCGTATTGGCGTTCATTGAAAGAGGTATATGTCCCGCAGTGCACCGATACGGGCTAATAATGATGACGGTGAGGATTACCGGAAATTCCTTGAAGGAGTGTACGGCCCCCCCAGTCAGGACCCTCCCCATAAGCTATTCATCCACGTCAACACTGTTCACGAGGCTGTTTTTGCTACCGCGTGCGAGCTGCCCTCAACGTTCGATTCGTCGGACGAGGATGACGCCTTGGCCATGACAATCGTTATATTTGCTATCATATACATTCTCATATCGGGATGCATCTCTCCAGATGTGAGAGTGGTGGGTCACCCCTTTTGAGCCTAAACCTAGTGCCATGTAATGCTGCTAGCATAAAATTTAGTATATCAAAATTTAATACCTGTTAATACGTCCGCTTAGAGCACTTTCCATGGAGTTGTTGTGTTCGTCGCCCCAAATCAACGCAACGTACAGAGAACCTTCTCTCAGCAGCCGCTTGTACTCGCGTGGCACTCGGCGCCACACGCCACACAGCTACAAATAAACTTAACATCAAACAGACGCCAAAACGGGCCAAATATTTTCAAAAATCAAAGCCTGTATATGTCGCGACCAGCAGTAGACGGAAGACAAGTCATGATGGATTGTAAGATTACATATTATAAATTTGTCCCCATTATTTAGCCCGCTTAGGAATTGAACCTCTAAAAATCCTTTCTTAGTCCTCACTTAAATCATGTACCATATTTCAAGTTTATCGGTATGATAGTTTCCTGCTGTGCGTTGTCTGTCAGTCAGTCAAACTGTAACGGAAAAGTTTTATATAAATTAATGGCATGGCTTATCATATGTTACGATTTTCATAGAATCCTATAGGGAACTCAGTAAACTCAACCAAAATATAAAAAGTGTAACAAAAGAAATACCTTATCTGTTTTTTCCTCGTATGTGGCGTGAATTCCTGGAGATTTCTTCAGCGGGTGCTCAAGAAGCATTCTGCCACTTTTGTCCAAAAACGACAAAGCGCGCGGAGGTACCACAATGGAAGGTCCCATGATGACGGACCAGAACAGGTGACGACGTCTGAACGTGAACCGAGCGGTGGCTATCCCCGGCGCCACCGGTACCCCGGACATGTCGTCTCGTTGGATGCATAATGGCGACCGGCCGGTCAGTAAGGCGCCGAAATCTATCAATTCATAATGCATTCGTACACATGAGGAAATATGACCTGATTTCTAATATAAAATTGTGATAGATTCAAACTCCAATGGCACATGGGGGGCAACGAATCGGCATAGTAATTGTGCTGATAATTATCATCCGAATTTTTTAAGAGGTAGTGCCATCTAGCATTGCAGCTGAATTGGGCAGACAGGACCGGGGCTCATATGACAACGTCGTAAAGCTACAAATTTCCTGTCGCGTTTCGTTGGGTTTGTGAGTTTCTTTTTTTTTTGTTTAATGGCATAAGGGGGCAAACGACAAATCGGAGCCTTCTCTATCATTTCGCTCACCCCGCCCTCATTGGGCCAACGGCTACAAACCGCACGAAACGCGATAGCGACGCTATCACTTTACGCCAGTATCCAGTGAGCGAGAGGTTTCATAGGAGAATGTAGCGACATGCACCATGCATGGCACTACCTCCTCCTAAAAGTAGCCAGTGTCCCATAGTTGGGATTTGACGCATAACGCGTTTGTCTGTGGGCATCGTTAGTCATAAAAATACTCCGATTGCTTGTTTCCCCTATCTTAAAAAAACCCTTACAAAACACTAATACCTTCTATATCTAACTACTATCTACTAAAATTATTATTATTTGTAAACTAAAAGCTAAAATTCTTTCTAATATTGAATAAGTTTGCTATGGCACAAAATTATATTGGTCTCTGATGTCTGTTTATATTAAGTGGATTATCCCAAATGGCCCCTTAATAAGCCGGAATCTGCTGGCCCTGGTGACCTACACAATGGTAGGCCACAAAGCACCTGGGCAGTCCTTTCAGATTATTAGAAGATCAGTCATATGGGCCTTGACCCCGCCCGCGCTAAAGTAGAGCCAGCGATATGGGATCAGACCGAGATAAACTCTTAAATCTATACTAATAATATATACATGTATATCTACGTTCAATTATATAAAGCAACCACAATATGAAGCTGAATAGTTTTTTTGTTTTTTTGTTTTAACGCGCTAATCTCAGGAACAGCTGGCAAGAATTGTATTTTTTTTTTGTGTAGAACAGTGAATTTATCGAGGAAGGATACGGGCTAGATACCATGATGCTACTTATAATAGTACCAAATACACGAGAGAAACCGCGGGGCGGTGCTAGTAGTACATCTTACGTTTAGTGCTTAATTCATCGTCCTCGTTAGTTGAAATCACCGACGTCGGACTGTCCTCTTGAACGATATCGGGAGCTGTAACAAAAAAAGTAACTATTATAATGTGTATAGAAAATATTTGGTGTACTTTGTAAAATACGATGAAACACAATTGGTTTTTTTCTGAGGGCATCTTATGTACGAAGTCACAGCCGTCATTTCACGCCCGCTCAGCCGGTAACGTGGCGGTTAGTCCGCGTGTTACGCCAGGTCGCGAGTTCGTATCCCGCCTAGGCCATGGGTGTTCGTGTATTTCAGTAATAAAAATCTTAAATATATAAAGTTTCATAAATATATAAAAATCTTGATACATCCTGTACATCCGTTGTCTAGTGCCTGTAACACAAGTCCTAATGGTACCTAGCACAGGACTAGGCCGACGTGGTGTGATAAGAAAAAAAAAATGAGACATAAGTGACGCATAAAAATATTTATTTATCTGTTTAAAGCGCTACCGCTAGATTGGTCATTGTCTACTTTATTTTACACATCTAATTTCTTCCATAAATTAAGGGGTACGTCCACAAATAATCAATTACAAACTCCCGCAGTTACAAAGATCAGTTTGCCAGCACGTCATAGCTTATAAACTAACTTATCTCCTTTTATCGTGTTTGACAATAAATATGAATAAATCACCTTTATCATCTTGAACCTTATCTGCCAATCCAATAAAATATAAATAATCAGCACACTACAGATAACAAATTGCGATACAGTTCTGCATGACACGTGTAGCCGATGGCAGAACCTAACCCTGACGGATAGGAAGGATAATATTTTTATATAGGTACAATAGCGGTGCAAACGAGCAATCGGAGGCTTCCGCACAATTGTAATGCAGATGCGATGCACTGCTTTCCCCCATGGCCTACAGTAGGCCATAGACGACCTAAGAAAAATACATTCCATATATTTACTTTCTATCTATTGAAGTTAGCCGAAAATTTGTACAAACATTTCACCCTACACACAATGGAATGGTGACTGCAGTTCTAACATATAGTTAGTTTTTTTTTTCTAAAAAAACGAGTCATAGGTCGACAAGAAACCAGTACAACACGATTACAATATCTGTAGACCTCACTGAATGTGAAACATCTCCCCGTACTCCTATCACCTCCCCGCGCTCACCCCGTTGCGTCAGTTCACCATACTGTACTAGAGCGCCGCGCGCCGGCTCGACATCATCAACCTCATGTCTACAGATATGTAACCGAGATATAGACGGACGACAGCGCTGGCAGGTCCATGTTGAATACACGCACCAGGGAATCAGGCATTCATTGAAAGAGCACTATATTAGAATAAATGGATAGGAGCGAATTATGACGATGATAATATAATACGTATTTTTACAGAACTATTTAAATATAATGGGTCAAATCATGAGCTCTTTAGGAACGGCAGGCCGGTCTCTCCTTACAGTAGTCGGGCCATGATCTAAAGAGGGCTGTTACTCAGCAGATGACCGATAAGAGCTGGTAGATATAATAATAAAATCTAAATAATTCGTAAAAAAAAGTATGTATTATATCTGAGACGATACAGTTTTAGTGACATGCCTTTTATAACCCATGTTCATTGAACATGCTCAATTGAAAGCAAGTAGGGTTAAAAAAGGCCGGTCATACACGCCGCCCCTTTGGTCATTTTTTTTTTGGTTTGGTATTGGATCAAGTGTTGTACATTCGCAACAGGATCGGCATACGGCGTCGACAGAATTTGCGTCTGGCATAGCTTTCATGTTAGATATGCAGACGGCCAGTGGTATTTAAAGTTTGCAGCGTAGAATATATCACTTTACACCAAAACTGGTTTTACCAACCTAATTATATTTTTTTTACGTGTGAAATATAATTTTTTGGATATATAAAAATGAAATACGTAAAAATCATGTGAAACATCGATCGAGTAACCGAGCATAACACCAGTGTAGTGTTTTATTGGCGCTTAGTTCGCTTACTAGTCGTGAGCAATTTGGCACTTCAGAATGATATTCGTTCTTAGGGAGTAATGAAGTTGAATGACATACAAATCATATAGATATACATTTTATTCTGGAGTAGTAATTACATAAATACAAAAGAAGAGCCAAGATATAATGAATGGAATAAGTATCTATATGAAGTGGATATGACTCCACTCAATTACATTTAAATGAACATTGATTTGCTGAGACAAAGATGCCCGTAACCAATCTGGGTGGTCTATTTGTGAATTGCTAGACCTAGCAAACATGACGGGTCAAATTGGCAACTCCTCGAATTACTCGTCGGCACAAAAGGATAAATGAAAATAAACGATAATTATTTGATTAAAGACGAAAATACACAAAAGAAAACTTACTTAACTTAGTGAGCCCGAAAGGCAACAACATGTGAGACTGGTGTTAATAATGTTTTCCGACACCCGCGTACGTTATGACAAAATCATGATCATACTGCAGGATGCACACGTCAGAGGCCTTCGATTCGCCCAGGTTATGAATGTTAACATATGTATTATATGTATTTCTGTTTATTAAGATCTTAAATGAATAAATCTCCCCATATTGATGGATGATATTAAAAATTATAGTGTCCGTCTATCTACCTGTAATACAAGTACCTGTCATCATCACCATCATCAGCTGGACGGCTTCCACTGCTAAATTTAGGCCTTCCGCATAAAGCGCCAAACATCACGGTCCCGAGCTACTTGCAACCAGCGGCTCCCGCCAACTTAACCGATTCGTCAATCCACCGGGCAATCCCTATAAATTCCGACATTTTGCAAAAGGCAAGGCTAATGTCGTGTAATGTGTCGACATATTATTGTTATCATCTAAATAAAATTATATTCTAAAAAGACTCATTTGTATTTACCATTTTGCAACATTCCCAACACTTTGAGTAGCACTGGTCTAGATGGAAATAGAGACCAGTGACATTTCGTGCGATAGCATGTATCGAGTTTGATAAATAGACCCACCGCCTTTGAGTTCATTATTCATTCTATTTATAAGAACTTTCCTAGAGCGCACAGCAGCTTGATCTTTCCCTTTCAAGGTAATTTAAGAGCTAGTTTATAAAGTCACAATTGATATTTGACTAGTGGAAATTTATGAATGTTAACCCTAAACCGACCCGTGGTTCAAGCTTTGTCGTGACGGTGGGGCTCAGTAGTCTGGCGTGAACCCTGACGAAGCCAATTTAAGCGATTGGGATGCTCTCTGCATCCGTTTTATAAGAAGGGGGGTAAAGAGCAAGAGAAGGACGCTTTCTTTGTACCCCTCTTATAAGAAGAGGGGATAAAAGAGAACTACTATCTAACAGTCGAGGTGCCTTGATTTGTTGTTCCGGGGCGCCTCATCGAAGGCGTCACTGATGGCACTCGCGGTGGTTTTTGTGGGTATTCGGCACTATAATATACAGCGAGCCTACGCTACACACCACTAGACCGCACCCAGGGCGGTGAAGACGCGTAAATGTGTTACGCAGCGTCAACAAAAAAAAGAAAAAAGCGCTGTTTTTTGACAGTTGAGGGCAGCCATCTACCAAGGCTCATAAACATATACATAAATATATGGCCAGTGGGGGCGTGTTTAATTATGTAGTACTGAAAGTAATATACTTGCTCCTGTTGCATATTTATTTTTGTTTATAATATTTCTATTTGCACCCCTTTTCGCCTGCTTCTACAGTTTTATATGTATGCTTAATTCGCTGTTGCTTGCAGTTTATTAGCCTAGCCTAGGCAAAGAGAAGGCCAGAGATGTAAAGGGCGTTTTTATGCCTTATTGTGAACAGTTATGAGAGCTTATATAGTGGTATTTTTGTAAACAGATTCAAAGAGTTACACTTGATTTTTTCAATATAAAAACAGAAGTGAGAAACAAGTGTTCCAAACACTTTATTCGGTTACAACTAAAGTCCCTGTACCCAACGTTCTGCCAAGACGATGCACGCATTTATCTTGTGATTGACACAAAAGCATTTCCCGTGATAAATGAAAAAAAACATTAAAAATTCATCGCCTTTCACTTTAAGACAATTACTTGGATAACTGCCACACTTTCGAGATCAAACGTATTCTTTAAATTTTGTTTATTATTATTATTCGTTGAGGTGTCTCGTTGTATTTTTATTTTAGACACGCAAAAAATACTTTAAAGTTTTTTGAATAAAAGCATGAATGAAATTTCTGAAAAATCCTTAGATAAAACCAACCCATGCCGCTCCTAGGCTACAAGAGGAATACATTATTACTAATCCCTTATGCATGTTCGGTTCTGTTACAATTTTCTATGTCCATGTCGTGTCGTGGTCGTCAGCTTTAGGTGAGTGGAAGACTTCGTATCAGAAATTTCACGGTCTTTTTTTATATTCCATAGTGCTGCGTCTTACAAATTCCTAAGGTTTATATTTAAAATCTGGGATAGTGAAATCTGACCGTATATAGGAACATGTTTTGCCTGTATACAAAGTGGTGATCTTGACTTCAATTTTACAAATATAAACTTTTTAAACCCAAACGCTGGCAGGCAACATTCGTGCACATGATACAGTTCGTAAAATATTGAGTTACGTTGGCTAAAAATATTGTAAGAAGAAAAATGTCGCAATGACAGCTGACAACTTCCATACGATTCGGACAATTCTACAGAAATAAAATAGATAGAGTAGTGAAGCCATAGACTTATGATATAGGTAACTTTTCATTTTTTTACCATCATATTAATTTCAACATTCTTTTTTTTTTGTAATATTTCTATTTTGCTAAATCTGACACATTTTTGCTAAAAATACGTTTTTATTTTATTTATTTTTTTACTTTGACGAGTCACATTTAAGGTTGATTCCCCTACTCTATTTATACTAAATCTACAGTTAGAATTCCTTAAGACAAGGAGTGAGACAGTCATAATATCAATGTCATCCTATAGATGGGATGTCATTGATATATAGACAACTGCGCAGTACGTATTGACATACATATGTATGCGCAGGCACAAATGCACGTACTGTTCCCTCACTCTCCTATTCCGATGGTACGGCAATCCAATTGGACCGGAGCGAAAATTAGGCGTAGGACCGATGCTCTCCGAGGCACGGGAGTGTAACACCGCCAACTTTCTAACTTCCAGACTGTTATTAGAAATTGAAAAACCCAATAACACTTTGGCCCGATCCGGGACTCGAACCCGCCCTGGGTTCAAGTCTCACGACTGTGATTAAACATATTTATCGCTACCATGACGTAACAATAATAATAATATAACAATAATAATGTCTGTGGAATTATCACACCCCATAAGCCTAGCCCTGTGGTGAGTTCCGTTAGGACTTGTGTGACAGGTACCAGACAACGGAGATATATTTAATATTTTTTTATAAATTTAAGAAAATTTATACATTGAAGATTTTTATTGCAGAAATACATGTAATATATATATGAACATCCATGACCCGCGACCTCTGGCGTAACACGCGGCCCAACCGCCACGTCTGTATACTACTATATATTACATCGTATGTGTTTAATAAAGTCTAATTGTATTTAAATGATAATATGATTACATACAAGATGCTGATCTTGAAGAAACGTGCAAAACAAGCAGAGTACACCTCGTGTACGCTTTGATGAGCCGTGAGTTAACATATATAAATACAGATTATGATCAAGCACTCGGCGCCACTGATCATAACTTAATCTGTGAATTCGTTTAATGCTCGAGACAGTCCTAAATTTATTAGTGGGTGGCGCCACTTGTGACGTATGTGAGACTAGCCGACGTAGGTTGTGCGCAGATTATTAATAGTGCATATGTAAATATAGAATAAGGCTTGGTACTTTGCAATGTCTCACATGTTATCCTTTTTATTTAGTAGGAACTTGGGTGTGTTTTTTTTTTTCTAATTTACAGATTTATTTATACTTTGTTTATAAGATCTGGTAGTTTACTATCAAATGTAACAAGTTTTATAGTATAAAGGCTAATCGTACTGTCGAGGAACCTATGTAGACTTTGCAGTTGGGACCTCCCAAACTGTATCAAATGGAAATTAGCGGCGGGGTTGATTTTTTTTTTGACAGGACAAAATTGATGGACATAGAAAGAACAAGTAGACTGATATGAAGGTTTTAAAAAATATGTATTGATGCGCTGAGCTGTTGGTTTTTCTGTGGTGTCATAATCAATTATAATTTGTAAAAAAATGTGTTAATCATTAATTAAATACATAATTTTATTACCATTTACTATCACTTTTTTATCCTAAACCCACTAATATTATAAGCGTGAAATTTTGTGATAGGAAAGGATGTTTTTTACTTTACGTAAAAAGTAGATAGCTCTGTCCATGCGGACAAAGTCACGGCTAACAGCTAAGCTAATCTTCAATCTAAGTCTATTATGAGAACAGTCAGTTAGACTGCATGTGCCGACGAGATCTACAAATGAACCTAAACATTATTTCTAGGAATATTTCCATCCGAATATCATACAAACAAGAACCGCTTTACGTCTAGCCATGCAATAAATAGCGCGGTTTCATATGTATCTATAAAGCCCATAGAAGTAGCTTCCATTACGTCAGCAGTTTTTTTATTATGTCCTGTTTTATGGACATTTAAAAATAAAAGCATAATCTAACACGTCTACGTATCCTATTATAAAACCATAAATTATATAAAAATGTGTTACAAATGTATTAATATTGATGTTTCATTTCTGTGATCATTCGTTATATAAAAAAAAAAAATGTGGATCTCGTAAAATATTCCCTGAAGTTTTCGCTTTATTTAAATACAGTTCTCATGAGGAGCCTTGCTATAAATTTTATTTTTCTCGGTATATTCACCGTGAGAAACGAAGACATTTGTATTCTTGTGATGGACGGAAAATGTGTGTAGTTTTACACATCCTCTGTAGGCACGTTTAAGTGGAACTATCTCGTAAACCTTTGACTTGACCAAACCCCGGCCGGCGCGACGGGCGCCGATGTTATTACATTTGTATGCGCATAAAATTTTAGCACACGTAACTTACAGATATACAGAATATTTAAATATATATAGATAAACATAAATGCTACGACGACATTGATGTAAAAAAATACCAAGATACACAATCATCTATAATAAATCATTCATTATAATCCAAATAAAATATTTTTCTACTGACATTTCAAAAAAACGTGTTTAAATTATGCACTTCTTTTAAAGAATCTGCCTTATGAAAATGACTTAAAATCATGCGTAAGGTTGCCTTCGCAAAAAATATGGTTGTGTACAAACACGAAGTCTTTAGAGTGACAGTTCAGTATGAGATCGTGTATCTTGTATTAATGTAAATCAATATTTGACGGCCTCGTGTTTGGGTGTAACTAGCAAATATCGGCATAGACACAATTCTAAAGTTAAGTTATGGCTAAGATTGATGGCAGTTCGTAACTTCTGAACTGAACGTGTCAGTGATTCAACTATTTGTAAATGATAATCTTATGTATAAAAGGTCAGCGACACTTGCCACTAGTGGTACTGACCTTTGACAGATAATATTATAACCAAGAGTTTTAAGACATAGATAGTATTAAAAAGTTTACCTTAAGTATACTGCGTATATCGCAGTATACCGACCATGTGATTAATCTACTCATTAATTCCTGTAATAAAAATTGACACTCGGATATTGTCGACAAAAATGAAAATGTAAACAATTACAGATGTATTTTTCCAAAAATTTGTCATTAGCGCATTATTTAGTATTCAACGCCGTCAGTGACTTTTCACTTACACGTTGGTGTCGGTAACAGTTTCGAAAAAAATCCCATCTCAAAACTGTGCAACTTGCTAGAAGTTGTCACATCGAAAAATAAAAGAAATCGCATTTCCGGACGCGACTCGTTCGCTCCAAGTCCGGCAAATGTTTAGACTTTAGGCTTCGCAGTTGCGGCTAGTTTTCCAGTCGTGATGTAACACGGCGCCGAGTTGACGAGAACATTCGCGTCCGATACCATGAATAGACAGTACACGACACTTGCGACGATCAATAATTCATGGTAGTGGTGTAACTAAAACCACCTTGTAACAAGGGCCAATAAAGAACAGATTTAGTGCATCCGCATCCTTTTCTTAGTTTATCAATTCGTGTACTAGTTCTGGCATTCATGAGTTTGCTCTTATAGCTGAACGACTTTTCAATTCTTGTCATGAATCGACATGGCATAATGCCTAATTCTGAGATGTTTTCAATGGTCTAGTCACCAGCGCATGAGCTCTCTGCCTGCCCTTTTTCCTTTAATCCTCTCGGCGAAAATCTCCGATAATTCTTGAGGTTCCTAAAAATATATAAATTCAATCAATTGATTCGGAATGAAGTCCAGTAAAACGAATATAAATTATTTTATAACACATTATACAAAAGATACTAACAAGTTAAAATAAAAAATGAAGCCCCCGTTTTGCTCATGGTGCGGAATTTAGAAATAAAAAAAAAGAATTTAGAAAATAAAAGAAAAATACAAATTTCAATAAAACATTCATAATTATATGAACTCTAATTCATTATTTTTATTTATCATTAGCGCTCCACGCGGCCTACGCGCATTGTTTTTCCTGGCACTTAGTTATATAATTAATTATTACTTAAGTATCCATTCATACACTTAGGTATATCATTTATAATAGTAAATTAAGAAATGTTTATTGTGTAGCAATAAAATGAAAACAAGCATCTTAAACATAATATAAACAATAATCAATGTGTGCGCCCTTTTATTATTAGTTACTCTACAACGATTATTGAAAAAAAACTTCCAGTCCATCTTTAAAATAAAAAAAAAAATAATGCACTCACGTATTTCAACCAGTATTTGTGATTTCCAGGCACTTGAAAGACCAATGAAGAAAAGGACCAGTGGTCATTGGTGAAGCGCTTAATAGTTTAGATAGTTATTGAGCAGTAAAAATCACAGTAAAGGTTACTGGCTATAACTTTCTCTTTCAACCACAATTATGTCATATACAGTCAAAGGAAACGTCGTTGCTGTATTGTGGCGGTGACAGCAAAACCTCATAAAAAACCAAGATTTAAATAATAATAATAATAAATAAAGATCTTTACTGCACACCAAAAATACAGGTACAGAATTTTTTAAAATTAAGTAGAAGTAAATATACAATAGGGAGCCTTACTGCTTTAAAGCGATATCTTCCAGGCAACCAACTTGGGAAATATGTATAGCGTGGAGGTATGGGCAAGCATTTTATGAACAAATTTTAAAATTTACAACTAACACATAATAAATAATATATGTTATTAAATAAATACCTAATAATCATTGAAAGATTAATACCAGTGAGAGAGAAAAAAATTACTTACACTTACAAGCTTTTCGTTATTTTGCAAATCTAGATTGGTTACTTTGCTTATCTATATACGCAATATTTCCAAAAACTTGCAAGTGCCTTGATTTTTATTAGTATAAGGGGACAAACAAGATGCGAAGTTTTTTGATAACTAGAGTCCCCTACTCCTATAGGCCACCGGAAAGAAACGAAATACGGCAGTTATATATGCCACTTTACGATGGCTATCATGTGCGGTACCTCCCCAGCTGTGCTAACCCAATTCTGCCGTCAGCATGACACTACCTCTAACTTAGGTAATTGATGGCTGGATTGCAGTATTGCTTATCCTTAGGGAAGGAGTGCGGACCAGAGAGCGGATCGACTGGGCCGTCTATCAGGATAGCCTAGTCGACTTCACCATCGCCGGGCAACTGTCTACTCCGGACGAGGTGGAGGCCGCCGCTCGACGCTTCACGGAAAAAATCCGGGAGGCGCGGGCGGCGCCAACCACCGTTGTACAGGAGACTGCGTGCCGGCAGGGTGAGCTCCCCCCGAGCCTACTACGGACCTGCAGAGGAAACGTCAGACGAGAAAACTCTGGGCCCGCACCCGCTGTCCGAGACACTAAACACTACGGAGCGCAGGCACGCGCCGAGGTGCTCGCATCACATCTACACACGCAGTTTTCACCACACCCAGCGGCGCCGTCGTTCGCAGAGCATTACGAGCAGGTGGAGTGCCGCATTCGATGGCTCCTACAGAGCCCGACACCGCCACTCAGCGGGAAGGATTTCATTTCCCCCTCTGAGCTGCGGAAAGTCGCACTTCGGCTCTTGAGGCACAAAGCTCCGGGCCCCGATGACATCCCCCCCACAGCGCTGGTGATGATGCCTAGGCGAGCAGTCGTGGCTCTCACACAGATCGCAAATGGCATTCTCCGGACGGCCCACTTTCCGGAGACCTGGAAAGAGGGGAGGGTCATCGTTCTGCCGAAGTCGGACAAGCCCCGAAGCCTGCCTGGAAGCTACCGGCCGATACGCTGCTGTCACACATCGCCAAGTTGTTCGAGAGACTTCTGCTTCGGAGGCTGAAGCTGTACATTCCCATAAGGGATGAACAGTTTGGCTTCCAAAGCGGCCACTCGACCACGTTGCAAATGATGCGGGTGATCGACCACTTGACTGTAGAGATGAACAAGGGGAGACACGCTGTCGCAGACTTTCTCGATATGGAGAAGGCCCTCGACAGGGTGTGGGACTCTTGTACAAGTTGGTGGACGCTGGTATCCCGCTGGCGTTTGTGAGACTAGTGGCGTCATTCTTGGAAGGTAGGACCTTCCGGGTAGCGGTGGAATGGAGGCACTCTTCGGTGAAGGCCATACGTGCCGGAGTGCTACAGGGAAGTTGCCTATCCCCTTGCCTGTACGCGGCCTACACCAACGACAACCCCACACTCAATGATCCTTCGGGAGAGGGTGAGGTGGACGTCATGCTCGCGCTGTTTGCCGACGACAGCGCATACGTAACCTCGTCCCGAAAGCCGGAGCTCGCAACTGGGCGCATGCGCTGCATGCTGGACCGGTTGCCGGAGTGGCTCGACAGGTGGCGCATGTCCGTCAACGTGGATAAGACGATGACGCTATATGTCAGCAAGAGGCGCTCCATGCCGGGCGGTTAAAGTTCAGAGGCCAGGATGTGTCTTGGGAATCCCCAGTCGTATATCTTAGATGCAGAATCGACCGCGCGCTGCGGATGGGCTCGCAGGTGGACCGAGCGATCAACCGGGCGAGAACAGCCCGCGCTTTGCTGTGGCCGGTACTAGCGTCCGGACTTCCTACACGGACGAAACTGGGGATTTACGAGACATATATCCGGTCACGTCTCACTTACGCCGCCCGCGCATGGTACGTACTAACCTCCCAGGCCCAGCGGAAACGCCTGCAAGCCCAGCAAAATATATACCTACGGGTCATCACGGGTGCCGGTCGCTACGTCCGCAATGACGTGATCGCGCGTGACTTGCGGATAGAGTCGCTGGATGAGTTTGTGGTTCGATTGTCGAGCGACAATGGACCGCATGCTCATCTACGCGGCCTGGCCCCGCTGCACGCGCGACCACCTGACGGGAGACCGTATCCGCGTGAATTCCCCCCCAAGCGGACTAGGGACTGCGTGTCCTGCGATCCGAACGAGGATCACATGACACACCCAATCACTACTACCTACCACAGTCATAACACACCACACAACACACAGGCCCTAAACAGGCCTACATTCCCACCCTGAGCCCATAAGCCACGATGGCAAACCCGCAAATTTATTGCGGCCCTGTTACCGAAGGGATAGTTGTCCCCTCGCGATCCAACCCGGGTTATGAGGTTCGTCTTGGTGCCCGTAGCCCGCGCAGATAATCTGCGAAGATGACCAGGAGTAGTAGTGCAGTATTGCTTATGAGTTCGGTGTTTTATATATGTCTTGTTATCTAGGCTTCGACAGTCACTGAAGAGCAGGGCGTTCTCACTGCTCTTCTTAGTGTGAGTAAAAATGTTATATCCAACATTGGGACGCAAGTCGGACGCATTCTGTCCATCAAGTTAAATTAATTTCCTTGCAAGCAACGAGTTTTCGTAAAATATCTTATTTAAAGGACTGTTATACATTACTAATATTCATGTGTTTTCATGGTAAGGTGAATACTTGGACTTGTCAAAGTCGAGCATCATCCTCGCGATGCTCGGCAGCGACGAGTCCTACAAGGCGATGGCTTCCTTCTGCGAGACAGTCATGTCCCAGAAGGAAGCCGACGAGCGGGTGAGAGAGGAGGCTGCCGACGCGGCCTCCCCCCGCCGACGACGAATGGGGGTACGAAAGAGGCGCTATCTGCAGCGCCTTCAGTAGTGCCCCTGTGTTCCGTGTCGGGCCGGGATGGGAACCCGGTCCACAACCAATGACACGGCGTCGTGGGGACTGTCTTAGAGTAGCCGGACAGTCTCCGAGGAGGTGAAGTCTGGCCTTTTCGCCGAGGCCAGCCTGTCGCTGGAGGGGTCCTGTTGCCTGCAGATCCGGGACCCTCCACTTATAGCGGCTGATGGCTCCCGTAGGGGTTTAGTTGGTATTGCTACCCAATGGCCGAGTCCAACATAGGTCTGGGGGTCTACCCGGGCTCCCAGGTATCATGCGTAAATGCATTCCCCTTCGTCACCAAAAAAAAAAAAAAAGGTGAATACTAATGCTGGTATACATTAATTAATATACCATAAAATTATATAATAAATTTGATTTTAAGTGCATATGTACGAATTTAATTGAATATTTATTCGATGAATTTAACTGTACACGCAATTTATAGTAAAGGAAATCTTAGGTGCCTATTCGCTGGATGTCTAGACTGTTTGCGTAACATTAAGTGAAACTTAAATATCGTTTTGATATTCTCGACTGTTTGGCTTTCATTGCTTTAGGTACATACAACCATTCCCACCATTGTTCAAACCTTGTTTGTCGTGGGGGTGGGGCTCAGTAGCCTGAGGTGATCCGAGACACCTTGGGCGAAGCCAATTGAACCGTGGGGGCCGTTGATCTTTGTACTCTTCCTATGAGAAAAGGAGACTAAAGATTAAGAGAAGGAGCTTTTGCGCACGGGGCCAGGAGCAGGGATAGGAACCTTACCCCATTGCACTGTCCCACAGTTGGCCCCACCAAGGACCGGTGAAAGCACGTAAATGGGTTTTCCCGTGAAAAGAATTTAAAAACTCCATTTGTGCATTTTTTTATTTTACAGCATAAGAGGGAAAACGAGGAATCGGAGCCTTTTGATGATTACCGACGCCCATGGACATTCGTATAAATGTTCCGCTACCTACAAACCGCACACGGAACGCGACAACGACGCCGTCACTTTACGTCGGTATCAAGTGAGAGAGAGGTACTTCCCCGGTCGTGACGACCCAGTTCCGTTGCATAGCAGGATGCATCCTCCTCGTATGCAGCATGGCACTACCTGTTTCAAAATGATATTTATCAGATGACATAACACCCAGTCAAGCTTTAATGCCCGTCATATGCAATACGACAGCAGCAGTAAGTTAGCTTAACGTTCAATTCCTAGCTTCAAGACAAATCCTTACAACAACAACAACAGCACATCGTCACGCCAGTCCTCTAATGGGGTAGACAGAGAGAGAATCCTTATAACAGACGGCATAACAGCCAATTTTACATCAGATGGCAAAGAACCCAGTCTAGCTTTAATGCCAATATTGTACCTTACGACAGTCAGCATTTTGTAAGGTTGATGATAATGGCACCTTGACCCCCACACGGTCGACAGGAAGTAGTGTTTTACTATTCTGGAACACGTGACGCGACGGCCTGACGTAACGGAAGCCGAGACACAACCTAACCTTATGTCAGACGCAACACGCCTGTCAGCGCCCAGGCGCGTGCCAAAAAATATTTCAAGTAAAAAATTATTTAGTAAACGTAAAGTAAAAACGCCAATGAAGGTCTTTTTTCAATTATCTTTTATACACATCATCATTAGCCATCGTCCATATTAACAAACATTATGCTTAATCCAACTAGATAATTGAACGGAGTCTTAGGTTTTCCTTTAAATGATCAACGATGGTTGACCAATAAAGTAGTTTCTGCTATAACATTTTAGTAGGAAAATCCCGACACTGATAGTCGAGATGATAATTCCCTTCTCCCATTAACTTATACACACCGGTTTGATTCTTAAGCCTTGCAACAAATGGGTAGTCTTGAGACAAGTGTCAAACAAAAACATTAGCCTTCCAACAATGCCAATAAATGCCAATGCCCAATATATAAGGAAAAGAGATATAAAAGTGCTAATGCTATCTGCGTTGGTTATTTCTTTTATAATATAGGAGGGCAATCGAGCAAGTCTTTAGAAGCCAATAGACGTAGGTAACGTACAATGTGAAAATAATTTGTCATGCTGATGCATTGTCCTATTTTCTTCCTCGTGACAACATATGTGTCACTTGACGACGGTGTCATGTGAGCGAGCAGTACCTCCGTGATCGTACTGGCCCGATTCGGCTGCAATATGAGGTAGATTTATACTAAATACAAATACTTTTTTTGCTAATGTAAATATAATAATGAATATTAAACTTTTTTTAATATTGAATATGGGCAAAGGAGAAATCAGAGCCTTTCTGCGACTACCAACGCCCATAAATATCCACGTAATTACTATACCGATGCGAAACAAAGAGGAAACATTTGATTGTTCGTTCATTTGCATTGAATAGACTCCGAAAGTACTGGACCGATTTGAAAAATGATTATTATGAAAATTTCGAGAATGTATTATAATAAAACTAATTTAACGGATCTTGTCGCGGTTTAATAAGTATTTTACGATCCCGACATTTCAGTAGCTTTACAGCTACAATAAGCGCTTTTTGCGTTAACCGGAACAACTAATTAATTATATAAAATCTTCAGGAACTTTTAATAACTTATGACATCATGACATTTGTCATTTCAGTCCACCCGTCACCATGGTAGCTGTAAAGCTTCCGAAACGTCGGGATCGTAAAATTCTCAATGAGCCGCGATAAAATCCGTTAAAGTTATCATAATGTGTAAACCTAAGAAATTATTATTTCGATAATGTAACCAAAATGTGAAAAAATATCATAGTAAACTCATCCGACCTTCTAACGCAGTCGGGCATCGTTTCTTTTCAAACTATGTCTACCTAGATTATTTTCAAAAGTGCAAAATCTTGTTGGTAAAAATGTTATGATAAGGCCAGACAAGGCAAGTCATCAACTGGAGACGGCTGACAGTTATTCCATTAAAACGACTCGAAAGCCTAGTCCTTAGCTTCCGCAACATTGGAGCCACGTTATCTGTCCTGTTTACGTATAGCCAACTCAGAGTACGTCTGCGATATTCTAAGAAAATTATTGAGTTTGCTCCTTATGAAAAAGCAACTTCTTTTTTCGGACCTGACCGAAGCGTAGAGCAGCCCAATCCAGCAAGGAGACGAGACTAGGTTTGGGGAACTAGCGAGGGGGTCCGACCCTCCACTTTCCCGCAAAAGGAAGAGATGCATCCCGATATGAGATATTTATAACACCTAATTTAACCATTATTATCATGGCCAGACAACCGCGGGGGCCCTCATCCCCTGACTCGAGGGCTCGCACACGATAGTTAAAATGACATGGAGAGATATAAACAAATTTTTATTTAGTAACATATACAAGTTGAAAATGTTGGTCCTACTAAACTATTGTCGTTTACAGATTAGTAATTAGAAATGTTGGAACTTAAGCAGTAGACTCTTGGTCGAGGATGCCGTACACGCTGCCAAAGGCAGATTGACTTGACGCATAAGAATTGACAAGGGGTCAGACGTTAGGAGTCAAAATTATAGGAGGAAACAACAAACACGGCGAGAAACTTCCTCGCCTCGTATTCGTAATGACTGACGAAGAATGTTCGCAGCGAGGCGCGGTCTTATTGTTGTCTGCAGGAATTCTCGCTCGCGCCACTCACGCGCATACTTATCGAGCTATGAGAATGCAGCCGTTGGCTCTGTTTCAATACCTATTTCCATAAAATATAATTTCATCTCAATGCTATTGATTTCAACCTTCATCGCTATCACTGTCGGTACAGCCAATATAGGATATCGAACACCAAACTTCCCGTTCATCATAAGCCAGAAGTGCTACGCTCACGCAAGTATATCCCTGACTGGTGGAGATGTGGCGAGCCAGTGACACTGAATGAACGAATCGCCGACACATTACCAGTCGATTTCGATGAAATGTGAAGCTCCTCCCTGTTCCCCTTTCATCTCCCCGCGCTCGCCCCCGTTGCGTGAGTACGTCGGCGCATGTATCATAATGCCGACTTGACGTCATCGATGGCTACAAATATTGTTTGTTGGTCCATGCTAGACTTTAGGCTCTTATGTTAAACTGGCTTAATGTGAATACAAGTTCGCCAAAAAGGTCCACTTATTGAGCCTCCACTTATTAAATAAGTTATTATAATCCACTTATCCACTTATTAAATAAGGTAATTAAAAACTTAGTTAAGCGTAAACATTTCTAGGAGATTTAGTTGCAAAGCAGTGATATGAAGTAACCTGGCTCGTATTTTGAGCATGAGCGTATGGTTATAACAATCATTCAGTTTGAGGCCCAATGCCTATTACTTTGTCAGTCATATTTTGGATTTACGATATTCATGATTCGTTTTCTTCGCTTCATTATTTAAAGCCCAATGAAACAGTGGTTAAATATAGCGTTGAATGAGTACCAATACCAACCAATACGAAGAATGACAACTGTTGTAAGAGAGAATTGCTATCCAAATTCCTAAAACATTTATGATATTATAAATATTTTCTTAACAAAATATTTAAATTTATGATCTCAAATTGGGTATATTGTAACTTTTTACACTTCAAGTATTAAATGCACAAATTCTACTCTATTTTACTAGATATAATGTCGTCCTAGCCGAATTTTCGGCTACAGTGACGCGGGACATATTATAATGCTCAAATGTTCGCGCAGACACAAGTGCACTCTCTACTCCTTCATTCTCCTATGCCGATCGGATGGCAATCCGACACGACCGGAGAGAAATCAGGCGCAGGACCGACGGCTTAACGTGCTCTCCGAGACACGGAGGTGTAACACCGCCAACTCAATCTCCGGACAATTATTAGAATTTGAAAAATCTTAATAGCACTCTTTATATGGTCCGACCCGGGATTCGAACACGGGACCTCACGTCAGTGGCTGAACACGTTGACCACTAGACCACAAGGCAGACCAGACATAACGTAGCAAGGATGTTGCATATTTGCGCAGTGCACACATCAGACGCCATGAATACATTTCTTTGGACTAATTATTTACTTGTATTTGATGTTCAAATAGTAATTGACAGATTCTATTAGTCCGTGCTATCCGAAAAATAAGATCTAGACTTGCCTTAGCCTAATTGGAGGAAACTGTACCGTCTCAAGTTCTCATTAGTTGATGTCTCTGCAATTGTTTGCGGAAAGTGTCCAGTGTCACGCAGGATTACGAAGCAGGAGAATTAGTCACTGAATATGCACAAATTTCTTAACACACCATATTTGATTTAAAGTTTGATTTTAATTCAGATCAATATATGTTGAATGTAAAGTATAAACCAATAAAATGTTGGAAACGCGACGTGATGCGAACGTCCACACTCCCGATTTCCATGTACGGGTGTTGGCCGGGACTATATATCGCCTGAGGTATTTCTGCGGCAAGCTGTACAATGCCGTTTATGGGTGACGCTATATTCAAAAAAGTAGAACAAGCGGTGACGTCTGCTGTTTACAAGACGTAGCACACGCTCGGTGTGTATTGTCCTGCGGTGAAACGCCTGTGATTTGCATTTAACACCCACAAGCCACAACGCATCCTCCGCTCTCTGCAGCTCATGAATTTTTATGCAAACATTTGTCAAGTACTTCTTTAACATTCATCTATGGTAATATTACGCTGAATTTTATGCTCGTTTAATTCTAAAGGTTTGTATCCCGAAAGTATGTCCTAAAATTCCCTAGAAGTTTTAATCTTTAGAATTTGATAGCACCTAATAACTGGCTATAGATAATTACATTTACTTTCATTGTAATTTTTTTTCTATACTCAGAATAAAATTTGCCTTCATACATGAGAATGTCAGTCCTGTCCCTAAACCAACATGCTTTCAGAAGAAGTGTGTACAGAAAGAGCTTAATTAATTTAACGCAGCCAGTTCCCTAGTTCAGAGACAATTGCAATCACTAGGTAATCCAAAACTGGACCTAGTTCCCAAGTTCAAAGACATTTGCATTCACTAATCCGAAACTTGACCTAGTCTCTAGTTGCGTAGCTCAAAGACAATTGTCAATCATTAATCTCAAACTAGTCTCTAAATTTAAATATCGCAGCATTAGTAGGGCACACGTCATAAATATATTTGATTATTGCGTTTGAAATCGTGTTTGTACTTTTCACTAGGCGTAGGTACATCGTGACGCCAAGCCTGTCTCTCAGCCACCTAATACGTGTAGATAATATCAACATCACGATCACATCCCGTACCACGATTACTTAAGATATTAGAATTGTCATCATCACCGATATAATGGTGACATATTTTACCACAGCATCCATCGAAGCGTGGTAAACCCACCAATTCACACATAGTGCGGATTATTTAGCACATTAATGCAGTAATGTAAAAATCACACATGTAAAAGATTCTTAATGACAAATTTCTATACTAATAAAAGCGAAAAGACACTCACTCAATGGTTACTCGCTCACTCACTCATCACAAAATCTCAGAAACTGCTAGTGCTTTTAAGGACGTCATTTTGCTAAGTCGGAACCCTTAGGATGTGTTTTTGAGCTAGATATTTTGTATGAAACTTTGATATTACATGTGATAGGAGTCTCAAATCTTGTATAGGTATTCTTTTAATGACATAGGTGCTACTAAAGACGGGATTTTGTAAATGAGTCATTACTTTTTTAAAAGATGACATAATCTATAGGTATAACTGTTAGGTTACGTAAAGTACATGCTGGCAAAGCCGCGCGGGTTAGCTATTATGTAACAGTGGTAAAAAATCATCCATCAACAAATTAATAAATCCTTGCTTTCGCTCTCCTTTTTATTAAAGAGCGATAGTGAGGATTCTATGCTTTGCGCTCTATGCTGAATGTTCAAAAACTTTACCAAAAAAATTACCCTGTGTAAAGTTTTATTAAATCGAGATCTTGATTCAACGAATGCAACACAAATATCGCTCGTAACAAACGCAGTCGATGCAGAAATGTGAGATCTTTGCCAGTCGCAATATACGAAATAGTGCGAACAAGCATTATTGGTGAGTGACACATCGAATTACGTACAGTGACCAACATAAACGTCCTCACTTTGTTAATAACATTAAGGAAAAACCAACAGTAAATGCTAAGTGTTAAGGTTTGTAATAAAATGTGCGACATCGGTGCATATAACGTTTAACGAGTAGCCGACTGTTGGCCGAAGAGTGGAGGACGCGCCGCTAGATCAAAGGCGATCTGTTCTGAATATATGTGTCCAACATCGATATATCTTGAGTTACCAATGCGTTCGAGAATTTAGGTGTCATTAATATTTACTCAGCACCACGCTCCCGCAAATATTTTGTAACGTTTACACGGCTATTTGTTGCCAAACAGTAACGGCCGTTTTAAAATTACAGCAATAAACACAGGAATTTCATATGAATTGTCTAATTAGCCTTAAAATTTTATAGCTAATCTTATCTGAGTATACAGGTGGCTCATGGATATGTGACGGATGTTTATGTATTAGCATCATATATATATGGTAACCTGAACTATCAATCAAATTGTCTCCATCTTTTTATGTCACCCTTTGCTCAACCAAGGGAGGCTCAAAAAAGAGTCTAGTTGGAGTAGGTGGTAACTTTGAGTAACCCTACATCGAATGGCTTTATTATCACCATTCGTTACAAGCTTAAATAAAGTACAACTCCGAAATATCGCCCTGTGTTTATCGAGCTCTTTTTTTATATATATCGGCTGCCTCTATTAGTTGCCATCTAGTTAAGCATGTTTAGCCGCAGACAAATTTCTAATAAGACGATCTCCGTGCAGTGGCCGTTCCGGGATGAATGCGAGGAGCAGGAGATCAGTCGTCTTGGCGCTCATTGACAGAGGTCTATATCCAGCAGTGGACCGGTAAGGGCTGATAATGATGATGAATAACACATCAAGCCGTCGGTCCTACGGCTGATTTCACTCAGGTTCTGTCGGATAGCCGCATAGAGCAAATACAGAGTTGCTATATGGATTACCGTCCTATCAAAAGGAGAGAGTGCACTTAGACACTATAATATGTCCTAGTTTTGAGTTGCCGGTGGCTCATTGGAGGGGAGAATAGGAAAGGAGGTCTATGCGCGTCGGAAGCCGGCAAAAGGCTCCGCTTTATCGTTTGCCCGCCTAAACTATAAAAAGATATGGAGGCAGATATGTAATATGAGTGAACCCAGCGCGGCGCCACGATATGTTCTCTCTGCCTATCCCACTTAGGAACTAATGTTAATTTAACGATTCGTGGCCGCGATCACTCCGACAAGACAGTACGACCAAGAATCCGAACAAGAAGTCTAACGTAGATCCTTAAGTTAACATTCGTACCAAGGCGCAATCTTTAAGAATACTCGTGTTCATCTCACTTTTCTTTTCGTACTTTACGAACTTGTGTATAACACGAGTAAACGAGAAATGAGAAAAAAATGCACTTGTCATCCTCCCACATCAAGGCTTCTTCAGTGTTCAGCTTTAGGAACATCAAAATTTTTAATCTTCATAAATTATTTCGTCTGGATGAATTTTCTTGGACCATGATGACAAACAACATATACCAATGCAATTAAGATCACCGTGACGTATATTTACGGTGCTTTCCGAGCATAGGTTAAAATCAAAGCCGCTTTCCTCGTTTCTTATGGCCCGTGACTCAACAGAGGACCAATTCAAGACGGCACATTGTTCTGTTTATTACTTTATTACCAAGTGTACATGAATCTCTAGCTAATGGCAGGCTATCATCAAACGGCCTGCCGGAAGCGAAGGCGTTATGCTCGTCGTCAAATTTAATTGCGCCTGTGCAATCCGACACAATTTCAACCGCGTTTAATATTTCCAGCATTCATTGCTAATACATTTTAGCGAATAGAAACTAGATGTTGCCAGGGACTTTGTTTGCGTGGTATTATGATTGGGCCACGTATCCCAAGAACATGCTTTGATAATAGTTTGCTATTTTACATTCGTCTGTCGAGCGCTGCAGTCTGCAACCCATACCAGCGTTTATTCCAAATTCTGGTACCCATTTTTAGGGACATCTAGAAAATATTGAAGAACAAAGTGGATAGTCATAACGCATTTTCCCTCATTCTCCTGTTTCAATGGGACAGCGATCCGACACGACTGGATAGAAAGGCGCAAGACCGATGGCTTAACGTGCTCTCTGAGACAAGTGGGTATAACAATAACACCGCTAACTTCCAAACGCCGTATACTTATTTGAAATTTTAAAATCCTAATAAAAATATGCGTCTACCCAGGATTCGAGCTCGAGTCTTCACCTCTGTGGCAGAACATGCTTACCATCACGAAGCAGTCAAACATAATGCTAGAGTATCACGACCAAGTCGTTTCTATGCATGATAATTTTAGGTACCACTTGCATACTTACCTAACGGTCACGACTTGTAATTATTGTGCTCTCACTGCGAGAACACAACTCCAGGAATACCAAATAAGATTAGCCGCTACTTCGCAGAACTCCATAACAACTCACTTTTATGTGTTTCATACACAGAATGCAATTTATCTAAGTATTTCCGTATTACCTTCGGCTTTTTTATAATATCGGCTTTGATGTTCTGCAATAAATAATATTGCATTGTATACAGTTAATGCATGTCTTTAGTAATTCCACCATGGCACAAATTCATGTAATGGGGCTCAATAATTTTTGGTGAACCCAGACACCTCAGGACAATCCAATTGAACTAGCAGCCCCCAGACTGCTTTATCAATTAGCTTATCCTGAGCAACTTTTGCGCAAGATGCGAGAACGGGGATCTGACCCGGTTTCACTGTCCTTTAGTTGGTAAGGTTCACACTTAGGTTGTCTACAATGTAAGTGGAGGAGACGTCATTCCTTTAGGGGACTTACTAGCCGTCGAAGTACCCTGATAATTTATTGTTCCAGGGTGTTCCGTTTTTAGTGGATAGGTATTGCACACACTGTGCCGCGAGCCCTACTCACCACTGAACCCTATCCAGGGCTGGTGATGGCACGCAAATGCATCTCCCCGCGTTAACAAAAAAATTATGTAACGATGGGCCAATCACCCTGAGTTCTTTGGGGAGGGACCACAAGAGAGCTATGAGAACTCAGAATGAGAAGAGAACACGCTGACATGTGTGAACTTTAAGCAAACAATTGACGAGAGGACACACTGCGCAAGACAGAGGAAGATTGAAGAACCTTTACGCGTTCGGTTAGCCAGAGCTGAACAGGGGCGTTGCCAGCCTTCGTACAATTTAGAAAGGCGTAGTGCCATGCTGCATTGCAGTCGAATTCTGCCGGCACGACTAGGTAGGTACCCCTTGCTCACATCACTCTGCCATAAAGTGAGAGTTGTACTGTCGCATTTTGTGCGGTTTATGAGTAGGCGTTAAACAGTTGAAATTTTAAAATATTATGTGTTTTTGCTACTGCTATAACAATAAAAATATAGAATTAATTAAATATTTAAGGGGGTTCCCGTAAAACAAATGTGTTCTCCCGACTGTACAACGCAAAGGTGTGTTATTTATTATTTTTTATACATTTTCAATATTAAATGATTAATTAGCAATAAAGCCGTGAGATGAAATATACCAAGAATAGTCCGATTTAGTTGTTGACGGCGTTTCATAATTTGATCTAATTACTTTGCCTACAATAACATTTAAAAAAATGGATAATTTATTCGGCTCACACTAATATCAATTTTACAGCCTGAGATGAAGTTCCATTTCACGCATTCTATTCAGAATAGTATTTAATACAGTGAAAAAAAAATGCTATATACCCGTATTTTAACGTATTTATGATACTAAATAGGTAATCGCCATAAATTATCACATGTCGTGGACATGTGATAACTTATGGCGAAGCCAACCCCGTCTTCGTTGAACTAGTCCATAGTCTATTTCTGTTACAGTGCAGGATAACGGGTTTTCCGTACTCCGACGATCCTGACATCAAAGTCACATTAAGAGAACATGTAAATATTCTATAAATTTAACAGTGGTGATTATTCGCTAAAGATCCGACCGACGAGGTAGCGTCCGTTAGTGCGGTGATCATTTAGGGGAATTAAAACTCGAGTGTTCAGAACAAGGGATCTAAAACTGGAGTGTTCAGAATAAGAGACCTAAAACTTGAGTGTTGTACAGAATGCTGAGCCCTAGTGGCATTAAGTGTTTAAGCCTACTATGGCTCAGAAGGATCAAAATTTTGTAAAACGCAATGTTACCAACATGACCTTGCTTGAATTTTCTGTTTTTTTTTTAGGTTCTTTTCTATTTTGTATGTAACTCGATGAGTTTTTTACAAAGAAAACTTTTTATTTATTATTTGTATATTTTATTTTAAATACTCCTTCTGAGCGGAGCACGGCTTTTGACGTGATAACGTCTTGTAAATCGCTTGTTGCGTGCACAAGTGAGTGAGTGCCATTATTGTAATATTCCCAGATATAGTAATGTTTAGAATGGGCGGAGCCTGCGAGAGAGACTGCGTAACAAGTCTCCGTTAACAGCTTAACAGATTCGTTCATTAAGATTGTGTTGAGATGTGGCCTCTTGGGGGGTAGGAAGGCAACAATTCGATATGTAAGTCATCAAAATATCAGACTGCTCATTTGCCCCAATAAACTACCCAAAAAATGTACACCACTGGAATCAGTTTATTTGTCTCCATAATCATAATGGACTGTAGCGAAATAATAATGATAAATACAATTTGTGCGTTTTAATGTGAAATCCGTAACCTTGATCTTCACATGATGGATGGTTACAATAATAGAAACGAAATCACAGTTCGCGGATGTGTGAATAGTGGTCGTTGTGTTGGGGCAATGTGGCGCCCAGCCCATCCTCCGTCGGCGCCAGGCTGATTGAGAGCGCTGATATCAGGGGTCCTGACCGTGACCCCTCCGCTAACCCGCGCTATTACTTTTTTAATATTCAAATAGTAATATTTATACAATTTTATACCAGCTGGGGCCAATAATTTCACATGCGTGAAAGCTAAGCACTTTGTATCAGAATTTAGGTTTACGCTAATGTTACACATTACAAAAAAAAAAACAGATTTTATCTCGTTTTATTAAGTATTTTACAATTTATAATAAATCTGCTTTTACGGATTTTATCGCGGTTTATCCGTAAATATAGTTTTATTGTAATGAGTAATATTCGCGTAAACTTAAGATATCAATATTTTACATTTTTTATGTGCATATCGGTGCCAAATTTTATTTCAATTCAGTGCGTAGTCTTAACGTGAAAAATTAACACACATACAAACTTTCGTAAACCCACATAACATTTATATATTATGTGGGATTACAAACGTATCATTGTCATCATGTTGGACCACAGCTAGACATTAACCTCTATTAATAAATGCCAACAGAATGAAAACGATGAAACGACGAGATCAAAAGGAAAACTGAATTGAAATACATGTACTTTCTATTGTAAAATATTGAACAACATTATTAAACTTAAAAAATTAATAATGTCTTTTATATCCGTCTTGAATCTTTCGGTCTAAATAAACCACAACAAAGATAAAAGTAGATAAAAATGGAACACAACGTGATGACAGAAAAGAACAATGTTTCGAAATGTTTACATTAAATGCATTGCAATACTTGGACAACATTTGCTCGAAACAACGCTCGAGTGTTGAGCATGTCACGCCCAAAGCAAATACTTTTAGTATACTTACAGTAACTACGTTGGAGGATAAATTAAATCAACGACTTACAACTATTAATCGTTGCTGAATTAAAAATCAATAATAATGCATAATTGCACATGCTGTACATACTATTATAATAATTAAGGAACGGACACACCTTTTATAAATCACTTTGTTCTTATTGGCTTATCTAATGACGCCTACATTCATAGTTTATCAACGTGGTTGCCGCAAGTCAGGTGTGGTTATACACACACTCGGTTACGGGTTCGAATCCGAACACGATAGGTATGACCCTTATATAAGACAAATAGGATACATGTTCAGGCTGTGCGAGGCTCCTTTTAGGCACTGATTTACGAATCATTTATCTCGATGATAACCTGTACTATCAATCAAATTGTGTCCATCTTTTTATTTCACCCTTTGATCAACCAAGGGAGGCTAAAAAAGAGTCTAGTTGGAATAGGTGGTAACTTCGAGTAACCCTACATCGAATGGCTTTA
>JAFELO010010376.1:0-103465 GCA_017140195.1 Eumaeus atala | reverse complement strand
ATGTTTGCATGTAATCTAAACGTATGCGGTTGAAACAGTGGGGCGCAGGAAGTCATTATGCATTATGTATGTCGCTAGTGTCAATTATTACAGCCGATTATATAAGTTAAGCATTAAATTTGAATTATTTAATGGCAGCATATTGAGTACGTGAATTGGAATGTGACTACAAAACGTGGTCATACCTAGATATTAACTACAACGTTATGTACATGTCATTTTACATTCAGACGAAACAGTATGCGACGGAGATAATGGTGCATACAGGGTTGCTTGTATTATTTATATTATTATATATTTAAATGCTTTTGCTACTAAAACGATTACTTAAATGTCCATCATTGACAATTTTCCTGGTCCACATATTGATGTCTTAAGTCTACGCGAATGTTAGTAATTACAATAAAACTGCTTTTATGGATTTTATCGCGGTTTATTAAATTATTTATGTAGCCCGACGTTTCAAAAGCTCTACAGCAACCATGGTCACGAGTGGACTGAGATGACATATGTCCCTATGAACCAAGTTTTTAAAAGTACCTGAAGAATTATAATTTTAGTTAATCGGAACAACTAAAATTATAATTCTTCTGGTACTTTGCGTTAATCGCAACAACTCAACATCACAGTCCACCTGTGACCATGATTGCTGTAAAGCTTCTGAAACGTTGGGCTACATTAATAATTTAATAAACCTCGACAAAATCCGTAAAAGTAGCTTTATTGTAATTTTCCTGGTCGTCAATAGATTCATTGCTTATTTTAAACTACATGATATGAAATTAAGGGTACAAGATCGTACCATTCTTTTCAGATCTGAACTTATGCTGTGGAAGCGACGAGAAGCCCAATAGAGCTTCTTCGGATTGCTATGAATTCTCGTCCAGAGACGAGACTAGGAATAGAGTCGAAAGAGGGATCGATCATCTCTCTCCCGAAGATGAGAGAGATGCATCCCGATATGAGAATGTTTGTAACAGCTAATTTAAATACTGTTATCATCGTTTTTATCATTATTGACATATGCCGCCCATATTTCAAATGCGTATTTTTTTCTCAATATTTTTTATCTATTTCACGCCTAGCATTAATTTTAAATTACATTTGGATCAGATTAAGATTTACCGTCTGCAATGAAAGAAAAATCATAATCGCAATTTTTTTTATAGCATGGTAGAGGCAAACGAGAATCGGAACCTTTTGACGACTACCGACGTCCATGGATGTCCACATTATTGTCATACAGATGCGTTGTCCTCCTATCCTCCTCCCTTCTGATGGGCCACTGGCTACTTATGGACCGCACGAAAATCGAAAGAAAAACTTGTCACGTTACGACGTGGCAGGAGGCACGACCGGGGGCGTGCCGGTCCAATTCGGCTACCCTTCATTTTTCAATACACTACCCCTTAAACATTTATGGGATGCTACGCGTTTTTGGTTAATTTTATGGGATGATAAGTATTAATGGTTCACTTGGAATATATCCGGGTGCATCAATACGCACGCTGATGACGATTGTAAGCGATACCTGCTGAATAGACAAGTCGTTTTTAATTGAAGTATATTCCGATAAGGCTAACATTATTTATGTAGAACTAAAGCACCACAATCCGCGTATATTTAGCTTTCTTGCATTAGCTTTGTCAATTCCAGGCTAAGAAGAGAACACAACGGACGCGTGTTGAATATCAACTATATCATAGGGATGTCGACTGTGTAGGATATATCTTATACTTATTAAAGTTGTTACAATAAAACTACTTTTACGGATTTTGGACCCACAGTCCACCCTTGACCATGTTTGCTGTAAAGCTTCTGAAATGAACCGCGATCAAATCCGTAAAAGTAGTTTTATTGTAATGACTAACATTCGTGTAAACTTAAAACATCAATAGTTAATTTATTAATGATAATTGTTTTTATAGCACTAGCTGTTTCCTGCGACTTCACACGCATGGAATACAGACGCAATCACGCAGAAAATTTAGTATTTCTGTACCATATGTGCTATTCTGGTATGTTTTAGGAGGTAGTGCCAATAGGCTACTCACAAACCGCACGAAACGCGATACTGTCATTGTCACTTTACGGCGGTATTATGTGAGCGAGAGGTACCTCCCGGTCGTGCCGGCCCAATTCCCTTGCATAAGAGGATGTAGTGTCATGCATTATGCATGGCACTACCTTTTTTTTGTTGACGCGGGGAAACGCATTTACGCGCCTTCACTGGCCCTTGGTGGGGTCCAGTGGTGGGTGGGGCTCGCGGCACATTATATAGTGTCGAATTCTCACAAAAACCACCGCGGGTGCCGCCTTTGGTGACGTGCCCCGGAACAGCAAATTATCAGGGCACCAGGACGGCAAGTGAGCCCCCGAAGGGACCGACGCCACCTCCACAGATGGGGTTGAACCGCACCACAGGACCGACCCACCCACCGACTTTGCACTCCTCGTCACCCTTTGCCCCGTGAGCAAAAGCGCCGCCAACTTTTGATCTTTTGTCCCCTCTTCTTATAAGAGGGGTACAAAGAGAGGAGCCTCCTCCTGCTCTTTAGTCCCCTCATCTTATAGGAGGGGTAATAAGAGCCACCACCTCCTCAGTTCAATTGGCTTCGCCCAAGATGTCTCGGATCACCCCAGGCTACTGAGCCCCACCGCCACGACAAGGCTGGAACCATAGTGGGGATTCGTGGCACTACCTCCTCCTATGCAGCACAGCACTACCTCTTCCTAAGTAGACATAGTAACAAAACATCACATGACCTCAAAAAAACTAATAAAACCTTATTTTCGCAGAAAACAACCGCATCAAGACATTTGTAGATGTTTCACAAGGAGCATAGGTCATATTGTAATTGCAATCCTCAATTGATTAGAATCGATATTAATTGTATATTTTACTTCACGAAGTTTCAATTTATAGCTTTAACGTCTAAGATATTTTGTTGGAGCCAATTACATATTTTAATAATGATTTGCAAAAAAATAGAACCGAGGATAGGCTGCCCTTTCATGCACTGTAATTTGCAAGGCTTTAACAAATCAACGAGGTAAATGGACTTCCTGAAAGACTTTGCTGACTTACCATCACTGCAATAAGAAAGTCACAAAAAGAAAACCCAACATGTTCTACCGAAGCCAATTACGATGTTGCAATAAAATTTCAAATGTAATACTCAAGTCATAAATTGTACACTGACAGGCAATGTAATAAATACACTATCAAATAAAGTATAATATATTTACACTATCAGTACATAAAACGGTAGCCATGAGAGCTGTTTATTCCTATGAGATAAATCTATCGTCGGATCAACGTTGAGCGGCAGACGGCTCTCGACGTATAAATATTTATGAGACGTGAGCCCCACTCATCACCTTGCACTAACGGATATTATAATACGTGTATAACGCTAATTTTAATACGCGATTCTACGTATGAAAATATAAACAAATGTAATAATAATAATAATAATAATGTCGTCCTAGACGAATCTCGGCTACAGCGGCCATCTCTATAGAGAGAACCATTTTCGCGCTACATGATATATCGCACAAGTGTCTGCGCAGACACAAGTGCACTCTCTATTCCTTCATTCTCCAATTCCGATGGGACACAACCGGAGAGAAATCAGGCGCAGGACCGACAACTTAACGTGCTCTCCGAGGCATGGGGTGTGTAACACCGATAACGTCCTAACTCCGGACAATTATTGGTATATAAAAAATCCTAGTAGCACTTTTTGTATGGCCCGACCGGGAGACATACAAATATAACAAAGTAAGTAATATTTCATTATTTAGGATACACTTATCAAATAGCGCTAACAACTATTATAATACATATATAAGGCTCATTTTAATAATCAATTCTACAACCTACCTATGTATGTATTTTAATTAAGCACGATATATTTTAACGTATTTAACGTGACGTGAGACTCACTTATCACATTGCATTAACGAGTAGTGTGATACGTAATAAATATCACAAAAAGACGTAGTATTTAAATATTTATGAGATATGAGGGTCGAGTCTAAGTGTCTCACAGTAATGGAATACGAGAGTAACCTTGATTTTAATATATAATTTAGGTCTACGTATGCATAATAAGTAACTACGAGTGATCGGTCGGCCAGTGATCGATATTTCCGATCACAAATATTTAAAAAAAAATTTACTACATATTCATAGAAATTTATTCTTAAAAAAATTAAATGTCAAATTATTGTGTTTTTATAATTATGCGTGCTGAAGTGTGTATATGGTTTTATTTAACAAATATAATAAAATCTGGTACGTAATAAAAATATTTGAATACGATAGTATTAAAATATTATCTTCCTGTACATTTTTCCACATTATACAATTTTTCGAAAAAGGGATGGGATTGTTTCTCATCTCGTATTAACTTATAGATAGGGTGAAGAAATACGTAGAAGTGAATTACGTATTATTACATGTTTTACATTTTAGTTTTACGAGGACATTAAGAAATAGAAATATTTGCTACAAAGTGAAGCGTAAGCACATTTTGCATAATAGTGTCGTGTGGTAAGGTCATAAAAACTTAAGTTAATTAGAAATCATATTTTAGACGTATTGTGTAGAATATCCATAACACAAGACGATCTTGTTTCCGTTAAATTTTATGATTACACTTATTCTATACAATGACTACTGTAAATTGTATAAAATAATTTAAATTTCTATCTTAAGCTAAATTGTAAAAAGAAAAGGTAAAATATTACCATGTATAAATTTCTGAGTAAATATTATTCATTTTCATTGTCAGTCCTTATCGGTCCACTGCTGGACACTCCTTCAATGAACGCCAATGCGACCGTTCTCCTGCTACTCGCATCCATCCCGGACCGGCTACTGCACGGAGATCGTCTTATTGGAAATTCGATCCGATCCGATCCGATTGATGGTACCGCCACCACTCGGCGCGATCGCTGTCCGGTGCTGCCGTCTATTTCACTGTCACTATGAAACAGACGGGAAACCAAACAACCAGCTCGCTGAAGCCTCTTTGTTATTAAGGGACTGGTGCCCTTTGACGACTCCTACGTCACCCTGGGCTTGGACTGAGGGTGAGGGTATTCTTAGGCCGCGCTCACACAGGATTCTTATATTATTATTCATTTTAAATATCTATACTAATACAATAAATCAGAAGAGTTCTTTTGTTTGTTTGTACGCGCTAATCTCTGGACCTACCAGTCGGATTATAAAAAAATGTTGTGTGTATGATAGTAACATTCACATTAAGGACATTAATAGGCTGTAAAGTATGACGCAGCGACCAATAGGGCCGGAGTTATCATTTGTACAATATACGTACCTATTTATTAATATTTATAAATGATACATCAGGTAGTCAAAATCCAGTATCCATGGGGTGTAACCGTATGCGGTATGGACACACGTTAAATCATACTTAAATCTTGTGAGTTTCAGAGAGTATAGATTTTGCTACAAAATTTAATACTCTGATTTATTATATTACTTTAAAGTTACTACAACTCAAGTGTCAAATTGTTTATTTAACCTATGACATCTGGACATGAAATATTCTTTATTGTGCACATCAACAAACAAGACAATAGGTAGGTACAATGTATAAATGTAAATGCACACAAAGGCGGCCTTATTGCTTTAGAGCAATTTCTTCCAGGCAACCTTTGCAATAGGACATCAGAGGCCTCGGCCTACCCGTGACCGATTAAGATACCTTTAATAATTTCTTAGGTTTACACGAATGTTACAATAAAACTACTTTAACGGTTTTTGTCGCGGTTTATTAGTTATTTTACGATCCCGACGTTTCAGAAGCTTTACGGGTGGTCCGAGATGACAAATATCCTGATGTAATAAGTTATTACAAGTACCCGAAGATTTTATATAATTAATTAGTTGTTCCGATTCCGATTAAGCGCTTATTGTATCATGCAGCTGTGAGGTGCGCCTTTTCTTCGGTACATTATCATCTTACCAAATATGACCTTTACACACGGAGTTACGATGCATCAAACGGAGTTTTGTTAAACTAAACTTTCCTGTAACCGCTGTTATATTTTACAAGTACTTCGTCTGTAAATAAATAATACACTTAAACCTTCTGCAGGAATCACTCTAATCATGGGTGAGAACCGCATGAAAATCCATTCGGTAGATTTTGAGAAAATCCATCACCCACATATAGCTTTTGGATATTTTGTTTTATGATAATTACGCGACTCATAATTAAAATGTCCAAACTATGTTTTCAACAGACACAAATCATATTTGTATTTTAGAACGTTTTGTGATTCGAAACACGAGGACAGCTCATGAATTATTACAGATTTAAAAGCGCCGCGTACATTCATATTCACGGCAGCTAAAGATGCAGAAAACAGCAAGCGAGCATCGTAAAATTACATATGACGGAGTAAGTGCTGGCGCCAGATTTCTGAACAATGGAATGGTATGCAAATGCCGCAAACACTTGATCATAACTAAGTTTACTTAGGGTTGGCGAATGTATTCTTATTTTTGTGAAAATTTTATCATTTTACACATGCATGTGATTATACCTGTACCTGTTACAAGTGGTAGGAAGAGCGGACAGATTGCAGAACTGATTCCTTTTATCTACGTTCATACCTGTTTTCTCTCTTCTTTTCGTTCTTCCAATACACTATGCTATTTAAATTCCGTCCTAAAGACACCAGCATCAATAATATTGGTCATCTGGACTGTATCAGGTTGACAGAAACAAAAATAAGGTATAATAAAAAGTAGGAGGTAGTGCCATGCTGCGTTTAACTAATTATGCCGGCACTCGCTCACATGACATTCCCGTAAAGTGACAACTTGTCGCGTTTTGTGCAGTTTATGATTATTTGTGTCGACGATGAGAGGTAAGTAGGAGTAACGTATATGTTTGATATTGCAGATTTCTATGGGTGTCGGTAGACGTCAGAAAACTACAATCGCTCGTTGGCCTGTACAACAATACTCCTAGAACTGAGTTTCGTTTTTTTCTAACTATCTAACGTGTTGATAAGTTCCCAGATGATTGTTATTGAATATTAAGAAAAATATATTCAATGATCTTCAAATACGACATCCAACTAAAACTTCCACTGTCCACTACGCCCTAACTTAATTTCTACACTATTGGAAGTTCAAACAGGCAGCCCTGCAGCTCTGTTCTGTGCGGCGCCACCATTAGCGATGTCGCATAACGCCCTTGAGCCATCGCATTGACAAGCCTACTAGCATCGTGTCTGCGTTTGTTATATCATAACTAACAACTAGAAAAATCCAGACATAAAAAATCTCGTCGATCGTCGGATTACGGGCGACGTAATTTTACATGATAAGTGATTGATCTGCGAACACAACTAACGATGGAGTGAATGTCGACAAGTCGTCTCCTGTTACGCTCTCCCGCTCGCAGGCTCCGCCCCTTCGGAACATTACTATGACTCGGAATGTTAGTTACTATGGCGGCATACTTTTTTGGTTCATGCAACTAGAGTCATTGATTTACAAAATGTCAAAAAGAAAATAACAATATAGACCGTATAGTTTTAGTCTATACGGGATAGGTGATGGTTGACGGCGATGAAACAAAAAAGTATAGTTTTTCTTCTTCTTTACGTGTTGTTATATGCCAGTCAAATTTCAAGCATATAAAATACCTAAGTCTCAATATACGAAGACAGCGTGGAATGCAAAACTAACTAAACTTTGTCGATCCATAAATACTGTTACAATCTAAAAAAAAATTCCATTTGAATTTGGAATCAATCATTTTTATACGACTGTCCATTGTGTTTATCATTTTGACGCAAATATATTAAAACTCTACAGACATTTAGTGTTAGTCAAATGTTTGTGTACCGGGCTGTTAATAGGTATTTCCTCTGTCTGTGAAAAAAAAGATCTGGCCGTCCACGTATCGATCGAACGAAAAAGGCGATCAAAGCATTAAAGGGAAGAATTCGAAGAGATCCTGTCCGAAAGAAACAGAGTTTATCTCTCGAAATGAAGATAGCACCTAGAACACAAGAGTATCAAGACACCATTCTTGAGTAGGTAGTAAAGCCCCTTTCAATGACACCATGTTCCATAACTAAGTATGGTCCTTCCAGCAAGACTTGGGACCAGATCGACAAGCTATATCCTCCCAATCTTGGTTAAAACAGACGTTCCGGTCTTGATCAGAGATGAAGACTACCTATCGAGTTCCGACTTTCTTGTTTAATCCGCTGGATTATTATTGACGTACAGTTTTAGAGAATATAGCTTATTTTAAACACCATCATAATTAAGAGTCTCCAAAACAATCCACACGGCTGACAGTGAAGAATTTCCCCAAGACAAGAGTGTGTCCTTCCTGGCATCAAAGTTTAAAGGATTGTTTTGCAATGGATACCACTTCGAATAAGCCTTTATATTTTAATTTGTTTTATATTTGTGTATTAAATTAACACAATGTAAAAGTAGTAAATGTTATTTGCGATAAAAAAATATTTTCTTCCTTGTTACAATGTACTCGTATATGGCAAGACTAAGATAGTACACATTTTCAGTAAATTCTCTTAACCTGCCACACCAACTTTTTTAATTTACTAATTGAAATACATTAAATGTTCAGTATCCGTGGAGTAAACCACAAAAAATAAGCAATTTCAATATGAGTAATTAAAATAGTATTGCCATTAAGATAATAAAATCTAAGCATGGAATCGGTCATGCTTGACCCAGCTCGCACTTGACCGGCTTTTATTATTTTCCTGCACGTTCCAGCCAAGCTCCTACCAAATAACTAAATCATGCAGCAAATCTGGGGTCAGGCGTCAGCGCAATCGTGAACCGCCGATAACCTGTGTGTGACAGAAATACGTCACAAACATCAACACTTATTTACTGTACCGCGAAGGACAGCGCACATTCTCAACAAAACACATTTTTATTCCAAACTAACAGAGCCTCGCGATTTCGCCAGCATAACCAGCGAACATGTCGTCGCTGGATGTAGCCTTAGCAATAGTAAATACCAATAAAGTCTTGAGATTTTTAACATTGGTGTAGATGTAACTAAAGTTTCACGATATGAATACTAAAATAGTCGACGAAGACATAATTGAAATACTGTAGTTAATACAATTTACATAAGGCACTAGAACAGCCAAGGATTTTTAGCCTGGGCAAATCGTAATTTATTTAAATCAAGAAAATGAGATAAAAATATTTTTTATTAGTTATAATAGTAATACACTAAGTATTATAAGTAATAATAAAAAATCTAATTTACTTAAATTCTATTGAAACACGAATACCTTGATGAAATACAGTAAAACAATCATCATTGATGTTCGTCGGGCAGTGATCAATATACAACACAGGCACAGACTAGCTTAGACAAAAACGCGGCCTCACTATTCTAATTTAACCACTAAAAGCGACCGTTATGTCTACATTGTCTACGAATCTACGGTGTCAGTCTCACCAAATTTGCTTAGTGCCGCCGCTGGCCACTGGCGCCAATCTACTTTCCAAATAGCCTTCGTGTCTCGCCAGCGACCTTTTAAGCACGTACGCCTATGGCCAGTTCCACTTCTAGGTATATCACACAGTCTACAATTTTAATTGATCTCGTTATATCTAGTATCCCAATCGAATAAACTTTAATTGCATTGGTGATATTTTTTAATGAGCCCGTAATTACTAGGTATAAAATTGTATTAGCGAAATCACCTGCACTTATTCAGACGTGTAACATACCGTTTCGCGCATTCTACGTGACGTTAACGCGTATTATAAACCTATTTACTTTTTAGGGTTCCTTAGCCAAATGATAAAAAAATTAAAATTTTGTTACGTCACACTGTCTGTTCTGGGTTTCTTTTGTTTGCAACTACCGAATCTTTCATATATGAGTCCTACTAAGCTCTTAGTCGATTTTCTACAGCACAAAGGCCATAAATAGACGGTGGTGCCTTTAATTTCTTACAAAGTCTCAAATTTTTAATTTACAATCATGCGGAAGACCAATTATGTTCCAGTATATTTTATTCGAATCCCTTCTACAGGTATCCAACCCAAACATATAGAGTCCTAAATCATTAGCTCTACTATTTCGTAATCATGAAATCTTTCTGTATCACAAGAGAACACTTTCTTGCTAATGTTGGCTCCTATTCGTCGATTATCATCTAAAGTTATATTTACTTTTTTTTCGGTGACGAATGGGAATGCGTTTACGCATGATACCTGGGGATCCAGGTAGGCCCCAGTCCTAATTTGGACTCGGCAATTGGGTAGCAATACCAACTAAACCCCTACGGGAGCCCTCAGTCGCCATTAATGGAGGGTCCCGGATCTGCAGGCAACAGGAAGCATCCAGCGACCCCTCCTCGGGAACTATCCGGCTACGCTATGACCAGTCTCCAAGACGCCCTTATCGGTCCACTCATGGACATTGGCACCAAGACGTCCGATCTCCTGCTACTCATATCCATCCCGGACCGGCTACTGCACGGAGATCGTCTTCCCACCTGGTGAACGAACGACCAACACTTTGTGGGAATTTAGCTATTAATAAATTGTTGGAGTTATTGCATGACGTCACTAACATTACAAAGTGCATTAAAATTGTTTTCAGGCCATTGTACATACGGAACCCACTGCGTAGATTACGTAATTGTATCGACAGCGTTATGTGCAATGCTCAAATAATTCTGTGTTGACAAAGCACTATTTGCGTTTCATTTAAGGCGTGCATACACTGTTCCATTGTAGTGTATTATTTAGCAACGGAAAAAGGTTATTGTTGAATAACAAAGTAATTTATCGAATTGTATTATCAAGTTATCTTGTTGATTAAAAAATATCAATTATATACTTTCCTTTTTTTAACCATTTATTTTATGTTTCTAATACAAGCAGCGCCCCCTTGGCACCAAAATAAAAAATCGGTATATCATACAAAAATACTCCATAAAGGAATAAAAATATACTCTGTGTATACACAAATCCGCAATAAAACGCTGTATCCTTATACTTATTATGATTGCTGAAGTGTGAATTTCATTACTCCGCTTATGTAGCACGACACAGGAAACAGCAACAAACAAATATTATAGTGATTGCGCCACACAGTTCCTGACACTCTGTTATCATTTCTCCTGTTGATCTCGGTTCCGATATTATCATAGCAGAGAAGTGTATCTGTCTAACCAGTGGGCTAAAACGGTGCTTTTATGTAAAAAAAGGTTTTTCCTTTGTTATTTGCTGGCATAATTTCGCCCTACAATAACAGTTTTCTATAGATTTCTATTTTTTGACATCAACTGATAATTCGTATTTCTACTTCGACATCATCATTAGCAGCCGGGAGACCTCCACTGCTGGGTATTGGATATGTGCCTCCCCAAGAGAGAGCCAGAGGTCCCGGCCACAGGCTGTAAATTTGTATTGCTCGGCTTGCATTCAGCGGCTCCCCGCTACCTTACCCAAGTCAATTATTGAACATTACGTTTTCTGATCTGCTTGTATGTGCAAAATTAAAATAAACTTAGGAGTGTTTAATTTTATTCACAGCATGAGTTACTAGTACTGTGTAATACTCTGATATCATCCAATGACAATAAAGAGAGAGAACGGAATAGAAGTTAAGGGCTTTCAAACTGCCACGTCTTTTATGACAAGAATGTCTTGGCACGTTGTTTTTGTAAAGCGGAGCATACACTTATCGTCCAGACGCTGAACCGATGTCGGATTGTGACCGTATAGTAAAATTTACGATAGTAATGTTAGTACCATGATTAAATAGACCATCTATTTCAGGACACGATAATAATAGCATATATCAAATTTAATACCACATGTTACAAGATAACGTTAATGTCTTGCGTCTACACATGTCACACTAGATATAACGCTGTGTGCGTAGTGATAAATTTTGTTCATACTTTAGCACTCTCAGTGTGATCTATATCTAAAAACTTTAACGAAGGTGCAGTAGTAGTTTGAATAAAGGCAGAACGTCTCACCTCTAACATCATTAAGTTGTTAATTCATTCTCATTATTTTCCTGTAAAACACGAGTATCGTCTCAATAGAGTGTATTTTAATGTGTCATTATTTTCGCATTCTTCAAGCGGGTAATTCATATTGTATCCTTGTCAATCTATTTATGTTTTATTCGTATACTTGTATCGGATATTGTATAAAAGCTGTAAAAAATATACGGTACGCAATATGAAAAAACTTTTTTTAACTATCGAAAGAATACCGTATGTGTCTGTGAGATAGATCTATGTAGTCCAAAATAAAATTAAAAACAAAAAAAAATTATTGCTTTTCAAATCAAGAAAATTCAAAATTGAATAAAATCACTACGTCAACAATAGGTAATCCATAATTGAATAAAGAACATTATAGTGCCTCATAAATAAATAATTGTTCTAAACTTAAATAAAAGTACATTGCGAGAGCGTTGCGACATGTTTGTAAAAAGAAGTTTACGTTGGAGCCGGCGCCAGCATGCAGCGTCGCTACGTCTTTGTTTGCGTACCGCACGCTCACCGTTTGCACACGTTTTATCCAATAAACATGCCACTAATTGATACAAACATGGCCACCACGGCTTTATAATACGAATATAACACTAGCGACATGCTCCGTCTTTGTACACTACTCACTACTCGTAGGTAGAACCACCAATCAGTGCACTCACCTTAATCTAAGTTAAAACAATAAAGTTGTAAAATTCCTCATATGAAAGGCTACCCCATTTGGTTCAATTGAAACCGTATCAAGGTGACAACTGACCCTAAAGGTCGCGGTGTTGCACGCAATCAAGCATTCCACAGCCAAGACTTGTATTACAATCTATTAGAGTAGCGGCGATATATTTAAATGTCATTTAATATAAACATGACCCGCTTTGATCAAAAGATTAATGTTTGAGGTGAATAGGAATAGGTCTGGCGCCACTGAGATTCATCGAGCGTCACCGAGCGCCACCGAGCGCAGAACGATTACCCCGCGCACACTATAGTTGATAACACAATCAAAATAAAATGGCTAATCATTTATTTAAGCCTGTAATACCATGTATGTTACATATAACACAATTAAATAGGGTGAAAATCCTTCAATAAAATTAATTCCTAAATTATATTCTCTACGAAAAAAAAATACAGTAAAAATAAGTTGTGTAAATTGATTGATACTTCAGTCAGTGTACGAAATTCGAATACTAACTAAAGTCTTTATATTATATACGTAGGTATTCAAAATATATTTTCACATATCTTCCGTTTCGTTTTCGAACGAAACGAAGTAAAAAAAATTACAAAATTCAATTAACACCGCAGCACACAAAACAATAAATCACAATTAAATATTGAATGCAATTTGTGTATCAAAGCCAAAAGCTGAACCGCGTAAAAAGCGCAAAAAAATATACAGGAATGCATCGCTAAAACAGGGACACTAACGAAAATAAAACGTCGATAATACGTATCGGCGTGCACAAAACAAATTCCTCTGAGGCACATGCACCACACTGAATTAGACACACTCGTGATCGACTGGCTTCATGTCCGATGAACCGTGGACGCCACTCGGCGTCTCGGCCCTGATACGCATCTCGCTGTAATAACTCGAAAAAGCATTTGATTACGTATAACGCAAGTGACTTTGATCGCTCACTTAGGCGTCCCTCTATGATTCTAGTTGTATCTACTTTCAAGCTGAATATTTATGTTCTATTATGTTTTACTAAGCATGTAGATTTCACACATCTAGAGTTTCGTAATTTTGTCTAAATCCATTATGTGGTTATGTATTATGCAATTGACTTTGATGGCTTACTTAAGTATTCTTCTACGACTCTCGTCGTTTCTAATCCCAAGCAGAGTATCTAGGTTCTTTGATATGTTATTAAGTATAGAATGTCAAACGTCCAGAATTACGTATCTTTGTCTAAATCTAGTATGAGGTTATGCAATTGACTTTGATCACTTAATTAAGTTTTTTTCTATGACTCGAGTCGTCTAGAGCTCGGTATTTTTGTGGAACTCCACTATGAGGTCACATGTCATGCATAGACTTTGATCGCTACTTAAGTGTCCTTCTATGACTCTGCTGTATCTATTCTGAAGCTGAATATTTAGGTTTCGTTGTATATTATTAATTATAAAAATGTCAAAGTGTCTAACTACAGTATGAGATTTCTTTGACTAAGACAATGTTTCTCTATGTTTCTAGCATTGTCTTTATCTTTAAGGAGCAGTTTTGTGATGACTACCGACGCCCATAAATGTCCGCATGAAAGTTATATCATCTTGCCCACCTTTCTTTCATAAAGGAGGACTACACATCAGCATACTAATTATGTGGATATTCATGGGCGTCATTTGTCGTAAAAAAAGGCTCCGATTGTTCTTTTGCCACCTATTCTATAAAAATAACTGCCGTTGTCGTCGATGTGCGATATGCAAGATTTTGGTATCAGGTAACAGATTCGTGACTTTCCGATGCCCAACGCCCAACGAAGGGGGAAGAGGGAATTCAATCTTGAGTGCACACTGGATAAATACCTAGCTATTCGTGTATTAACCAGGTTAAGTTTAATGATTATTTATGTCAGTGATTAGAGGAGACTAGCTATAGAGGGATAAAAGTTGGTAATTTTACAAGCACGTCGTTGCAGAAATTTTGCAGCTACCATGGTCACGGGTGGACTCAGATGTTAGGTGTCCTGATGTCACAAGTTATTGAAAGTGTATACTTATTTAGTCTTAATATGTCAATGAACGCAATAGCTACTTATTGTATCTTGATTCTTGCTGACTTCAGTAGTTACTTTTAGTTTTTGATTTGACTAGGTTTGTCACTGGGCCCCAAGAGAGATTTGAAGAGAGTCCTATAGGGAAGGGCCCAGCCATCTTCTGTATTTTTATTTCAATGGCATCATGGATCATCCTTGGAATGAATCGGCGCTCTTTTTCATTTTGATGTTAGGTTATTTGTTAGAGCTGTATATTTTAAATATACATTTTAGTTACCTGTATAACCGCACAATGTAATTTTCATTAAGTTTTGCAAAAGGAACACTAATTTCACAGGCGTAGAGGTCACTGTATAAAAAACAATTGCACGCGTGATAAATACTCATTGTTTTGTTCCTATAATTGAATACAGATAACCTGAATAGACATAATCGACAATATAACAACTTAAAAGAATTTTAGTAAGAAAGAATGTTTACTCGTTGGAATTCGGATCGCAATCAGATGTATAATGAAATAGGAGTACAGATAACTTTTCATGGTATTATTTAAAAATGGTTATGGACTTGAATATGATCTATATGTAAATTGGATACATTAATTAACAAAACAACAAAGGCAATTTTCGATTCAGAGACTTGGTTATTCGAGTCGTAATCGAAACCCGGATTCTGGCGATTCTTTGTACAAACAGAATGGTCAAACGTTGACGTTTATTAGCGAAAAAAAAATCGTATGTTGTAAGCGCTAAAAAGCGCTCAGACGGCGTCGCGACGTCGGGTCGACGGCCGGGCTCGGAATAGCAACCACCAGCAGCTATATTTGCGGTAGCGGGGCGCGCAGGGGGACACCACTGCGTGCCATTTCTGCACCAGCCCGGTGCATCTGAGTAATGCCATTGTAATGTTCCTGATATATCCCACACACTGGACGGCGGGCAGACGTGGTGTCGGGGACGCCGGTACGTATCACCCGTGGTGATTTATCTCTGTTGACGCCGCCATCTTGGATGGCAAAGGCCCCATATACGGAACTGATCTTTGCGATCGTTTCGAACGATCTCAAACCAAAATTGCAAAGCCTAAAATAGAATTGACAATTTATGTGCATATAACAGTTTATTAGAGTTATGTCGTTATGGAGGTACACTACAGATTCGTATCTTCGATCAGTCTAAAACGACGGATTGCGAAGATAAATCGCTCCGTGTATGTGGGGTCCTTCATACGATTTTTGTAATTGCGCATTGCGAATCGCACTTATCCCGGGGCAATCAACACTCATTTGTCTCCGCAACAATTACCTTTAACGCAAAAACACGCCGAGAATGATGAAATCGGAACCTCGCATGACTTGATTTTCTTTTATGTTGCATAAGAATTTGCGCATAAAAGTTTTGTGAATTTTTATATTTTGTATGAAGTATCGTGTTACTGGGGGCCTATAAAAGTGTATATTTTAATTTAAGACTGATCTTTGGTAGATCATAAAATTATCGGCTAAAAACAAAGATTCGCCAATTCTGAATAAGTAAACAATACAAAATGTTCTGTTATTATACCACTCACGGCAGTTTTGATATGTCCAACCCAATGCAGTAACTTCTTTTTGCGCGAAAAATATGAGGGTATTGGGAATTCAACTAAACTCCAACTACAAATAAAATAAATTCACATATAAATACAGACGTGTTAGTTGAAACTGATAAATTACTTAATCTCAGAAACTATTACATCTACAAACTAAATTCGGCAGGTAGGTTCTTTTAAAGTGCCGACATCTCCTAAAAACGAACTTTACCAAACTCTGGTGGAGGGTAGCAAAGGGTATATTTTTTGGGGATGAAGTACGTGGGTAAAACCGCGAAAGGATGCTAGTATGAGATATTGGCGCGTAACACGTGGATAGATCTCGCGACAGCTGGCTACTGACTCACCAACCTGCTGCGGCCGCACTACACTGCCATAACTCATTTTTGCTGCACCATCATGACACACATGTTTTATTAAGTTCCTAACACTTCGATACGAAAGGTAACTGACCTCGTTTTTGAAACGTCACTCATTCACCAGCGCATCATCATCATCATCACCTTCTAAAGCGTACGTAAAGGTGTTTTAAATTAAGAATTAAACGAGTTCATTTAATTCTTAATTTAAAACAGCCTTTTCGAGGTTTTTTCTGGGATGGCATTCATCTGGAAATAAAAAAACTGTGCCTCCGACGCCCATAGACATCTGGATGGCTCCGTAGGATATCTGTTAATCATACGTACTCAATAAGGTTAGAAATCGAGGGTCAGCAGCCGTTTTGTTGACCGATCCTAAACCGTTGGAAATATCCATAAAACGTATCCCACGCATTTTATTTATACTTTAGAACGAGAAACGAGAAATCGGAGGCTTTCTAAGACTACCGACGCCCATGAACATCAGCATAATTACTTTGCCAATCCGTTGCCCTCCATCTCGCCTTCCCCCAATCGGCCATCGGCTACTCAGAAACCGCACGGAACGCGACACCGAAGATATCACTCTATACCGGTGTCATGTGGCCGAGAGGTAACTCCCCGGTCGTGCCGGCCTAATTCCCCTGCAATGCGGCATGGCTCTACCTCTTTCTCAATAATACCACGTTATGTTAAAAAGGTTCCGGACACCTTCAGCTGCAATAAATCAGTGGCTCTTATTAGTATGTTATGATAAACAAGCGATATAACAGCTGTAATTAGTATGTCATGGTTTTTCTCAAAATCTACAGAACTTAATTCCATGCGATTTTCAACAATAGACAGAGCAACTCCCGAGGGAAGCTTATGTGTATAATTTGTTTAGTTTAGGACCCCGTCACTCATGTACGAAGCCGGGCGGATTTAGTGCAATGATTATCATGCCAATTGCACTGTAATGCAGCAATATCCTTAGCAGTACTTTGTTGCCAGAAACTAAACACAGTTCGCACGTACAAAGTGCATACTTTGGGGATAATTTACACGGATATACCGAATCTCGTGGAAGGTTTTAATATATAATTATGCGAAACCGGGACGAATCGCTAGTATTAAAAATGTACAATATGCGTGCAACACCAAAAACATGCAACGACATGTTGTTAAGGAAAAAGTTTTGTCATTATTTTTATTCGATTTTTATTTCCATGTTAAAAAATATGTTCTGTCGTTATAAAAAAAAGTGTAAAAAGTATCATTTTTATTTACGACATATTACATAAGCCTTTACTTTTGCTTGTGTCGGTATATACTATCTCGAAATGGGAACATTTCTTTACAATCAACACTGATTTACAACTTGCCAAAAAAAAACAAATTACTTTTAACAGCTGTTAATTGAATTTATGACTACAGTAGCGCGGTATAGACTCCACGCACAATAATATTATTTATTTACTGAACTTTATACTGAGGGGTAGTCCAACACAGCTTTTAGTGCCATGCTGAATTTAATCGGCACTGGGCTGGCACGACCGGGAAGGTTCTCTACATCTTTTCCATGTAAGGAAGAATAGGGGATATATCCCCCAATTTCCTTAGCTACAGTGTATTTCAAAAATTTCTTAAAAAATTTGCAAATGACAGAAAAAAAACAAAATACGTGCAAAATTACATAAAATTCACTGTATATAGGGAAAATAAATGATCGCTTTGTATAAAATACACTAAAGAAAAAAAGCGTTTTGGTCTAACTTTACGTTTATCGAACAAATAGTTTCAAAGATGGTGTTATCATAAAATGTTATCAAGAGATAGTGCCGTCGCACATTGCTGCTGAATTAGGCTGGCACCACCAGGGGGTGCCTCTCACACACATCACACCACCGCAAAATCCCATCGTGGGTCTGTAAGTAGCCGGTGGCCCATTTGGAAAAGAGGAAAGGAGGGCATCGCATCTGTATGACAATAATGCCGTTATCTATGTGCGTCGATAGTTGCCAAAGGCTCCGACTGTACCCTACTACCCCTACCCCTATACTATAAAAAGTGCTATAGGAGATAATTTTAAAATGTATTTCTAGTTTATTATTTTAGACTAAAATATGAAATATATATATTCGCTATGTGAGTGTATAGTTAAACGCATTACGTCATATAATAATTGCGTCAATAGAAGTGACATCACCCTTTATATTGTATTGAATTCAACTAACAACGTGATGAGAATATGATGAGTTTGCCAGAACACATGGTAGTTCCGTTTTATTACTCCTATAGTGAGAGTAAGTGCGGGTGCGTGTATATGTGTGTCTACAAGTGTGTGTGAGTGTAAACACAGTATAAGTGTACCAGAACAGTTAAAAGTACTAGCAAAGCCCTTTCTCCAGGTTTAGGGTCGTAACACTCAAAATGTAATGAAAATGTTTTTGTTGAAAACTAGCATGACCCCGCAATTTTAACCGTAACCCCGTTCCTTTTAGTCGTAGCGTCATGAATGAACTATTCAACAGAAAAATAATTATTCAATAGTTACTGAAATTTGCGCGTTCGGAAAAGTAAACAAACCCTTCAGTCTTATATTATTAGTATAGATAGAATTATAGAATAATATTTTCGAACGTCAACAATCAAATCTACCAACAGTTTCACTCCAGATCTGATCCGAGAAAAAAATAGCGAAAAATGAACGTGACCACTTGAGGTTTTTTCTATAAACTAGGTTTTAGTTTATGTTTAGAAGATTAACGAGTATTTAGATCACTTTTTTATAATGGGGGCATACAAGGAATCGGAGCCTTTCTACGACTGCCGACGCCCGTCAACATCCACATAATTACTATGTCGTTGCGTTGCCTGCCCCCCCCCCCAAATGAGCCACCGGTTACTCACAATCCACTCGAAACGCGACACTGAAGATGTCAGTTTACGGTGGTATTATGTGAGGAGAGGTACCTCCCCGGTCGTGCCCGCCCAATTCCGTTGCATAGGAGGATGTAGTGTAATGCACTATGCATGGCACTACCTCCTCCTATGCAGCATGGCACTACCTCTCCCAACCTTGTGATGAGCGACTAGATAAAAACATCATATTAGCGTCAGGATATACAAATGTTTTGCCACTCATTTATCTTTATTTCTGATTAGACCGTTCCTAGCTCATAAGTTACATAACATCAAGCCTCCTGGGAAAAATGAGCATTTGTCCGAATCTGCAGCAACGCATGCAAAAGTTCTAATCGAGGTTTTATATTGCAAAACACCTTGTGAGTAGAATATCAACAAATATAAAAGTAAAAGATTCAACTTACACAGACAAGGACTTTACTGACAAAAAAAGGAGTCGCTAAGTTGCAAATATACACTAAAAAACTGTGAAAGTTTATAAAGTAAGGTCGGATGTTCACGGGCTCCTAGTCTATAAAACCGTTCAATAGAGTCACCACTTAACACATACCATGTATTAATTATTTTAATGGATAAACTTTTCCAGGCCCCACACACGGCATATAAATTTGTTCAATCAAGCATATTGCAATTTTAACTCACTTTCATATAAATTGCAATTTAATAAAGCCATTAATTTATAATGTATTTCATGGCTTAACACGGCCCTGCCGCCCATGTATTCTTGGGCCGCTTTGCTTCATAGTCATTAATTTTGTTCAAGTCAACGCCTAGATTGTCTAGGAATTGCTATCGCGATGCTCTTTTGTTATGGATTGGGCACAGACACGTATTTAGACCTTGCCCGTTCATTTTACACTTTTGTTTGTTTTGCGCATGGTCTCTACAAATGGATTTTTATTTTATCCTGTTTTTTGTCAGCGCTTATCCCATTCTCATTTCCACTTAAAGTGTCCGACACTACCGGGAAAGCACTCCTTTATTCCAAAAGGACACCTTAATAGTTATAAAAACAAAACATTTTTAAATATATTATAATCCACTGAGAGTTACTTCCGTTGAACACACTAAAAGCAGGAAATCCTGGTCCGATTTGCAAAATTTTTTCGCCGTCAGATAGCCCATTTAATTTGCACGGTTATGTAGCACGGTTATGTAGTACGCTATGAATAATATGAGTGGAGCATGCGGGTTACGCTGGAGATAACGCAGAATGCTGCTGGTCTTCCCCACCATGGCTCAAGCCTTTTCGTGGCAGTGGGGCTCGATAGCCCGGTGTAAAGCGAATTGAACCGAGAGGGATGCTCTTTACACCCCTCCTGTAAGAAGACTACCCCATTTATAATAAGAGAGGGCAAAAGAGCAGCAGAAGGAGGTGCTTTTGCGCACGGGGCAAGGGACGAGGATGGTAACCTCGCACCATTGCACTGTTCCAAAGTTGGTGGGGTTGTCATGTCGTGCGGGGTAACCCTCCTGTGGAGGAGTCGGTCGTCAGTCCTGTTGCATATCTGTCAAGATTTACATACTCTGTATTGTGATGACAGCTATGACGGCTGATGCCTGTGTTAGACACATACAATATCCAGTACGGCCCCGAAGGCCATGAGCTGGTACCTCAGAAATGGTTATAGCTTGCCATCGTACACGTAATATTCCTCACCTGGAGTCCATCCCTTAGGATAGGATAGGTCACACAGATCTCCACATGTCATCCTGACGTAAACCATCAAGACATATAAGTATATAACAAGTCCCTTAGGGGACTAGCCGTCGAGGTGCCCTCATGAGGGCGGCACTGATGGCACTCGCGGTGGTTTTTGTGGTACGTATGTACGGGCATAGGGCAGTTCCACTCTAATTATAAACTACAATTTGTTACGCTCCCTTTTGATTACTTTCACATTAATGTGACAAAGCACTTAAACTTAGATTATTCTGCTAATTTTATTATAACTTTCTTATAGTTATAGCTATCGCTCGACATAAAATTTATTATTATACAAGTTAACTTAGTCAACTTAAGCCACCAAAACGCCACTTTTATAATTATGAATTCCTGTTTATATATTTGGGTTATAAACCTATTATATAGAATAGTATTTTGTTTTAATTATGATACTTCACGGAGTAATGAAAAGTAGAAATGGACCAAGGACATCCACTTTCAATACAGACCAAAGAAAAGCTATAAAATAACCAAGACTAAAAACCAGAGAAAAATAATATCATCAGCATCACGTTCTGGTTAAATATATTTCAATATCGATGTTGGTTGTGTATTCGTCACCTTTGGCTTTGAAATGATAGGCTTAAAATAAAAGGTAAATATGGCGCTTTCATGTCTTTAGTATTTTGTTCAAAAATTTTGGACACCAAAAGCTTTTTTTTTTTTAAACTGTTTCCCGTTTTCCATCAACATAATAATGAGAGTACGTTATCGTTATATTTGTAGAAGTAATATAAGGACAATATAATATCAACCCTTTCAACCAGTAGAGGATTTAGGTCAATCGCAAGCCTATTAATAAAAAAAGAACTCACACTCAACGTCCCCCGGGCACGACTTGCAGCACCTGCCCGGTAGCAGCTCCGGAGAGTCACAGGTCGGCTCCGGACACTCATTCTTGATGTTCCGACAGTGTACTTTCGCGACTACGCGACGCTTTTTTTGTACCTATAACGAGAAAACAATTGAAACCCATTGTAAAATCACTTACAGCCGCATTCAATATTCTACTGAAGATAGATTTCTTTTAAATAAGTTCGATGCGAAATGTGTCAAAATTCTGTGTGTAGTAGCCAAGTCCATCGATAGATATAATATTGAAAACGGCCCTTGGACGGATATTGTAATGATCATGTAAATTGCTCTATCTATACTATACAATATGAATGAGGCACTTTTTTGTTTGTGTGTTAGAACGCGCTTGTCCAGTAAATACATGTCGGATTTGAATATTTTTACACATGAGTTTATATGTTATGAGAGAGCCTTCTACAATAGAGGTACCATTCTCACATTCATTAACCTGAAGCCTGAACTTTGATAAAGAGGTTAAATACAGGACATAGTCCGCGTGGGTCCGTCAAAGACCTGTCATGGCGGTGGCGCTCATTAGCCTTGGGTCAACCGAGACACCTCGAGCCTAGCCAACTGAATGGCAGGGCCCGTCCTTGTACCCTTCTTATAAGAGACGAAAAAGCAGTCCCAAAGTTGACGGGGCTGTCATGTGGTGCGGGCCACCTCGACAATTGCGATGATGGCACTCGCGATCGTTTTTGTGGGCATTCGGCACTATCATATAAAGCGAAGCCCCAAACACCACTGGACCCTACACAGGGCCAGCGATGACGAGTTAATACGTTTCCTCGCGCCTCAACACGTAACAAAAAAATGGGCATAGTCAGAGTAGGAAGAAAACATATTAAATGGATGTAACAATTCTACACAATTGTATGTCGATTTTCCATGAGATTTAGGACCTAAAAGCAACACGATACTGGGACTGCTAGGAAATGAAATAGCATATTTCTTACCGATATACACTCGCACTTGATGCAGTACATGACTCCAAACGGTGGACCCAGGTCCGCGAACCATGTGGACCCCAACTCCTTTGCTTGTTTGCCAAACTGGCACTCTGCAACAAAAAAATGTTTCAATCATCTTATTACTAACGTTTCAGCTTTTTTTCAAAATATCCTAAATCCTAATACAATATTCTTTTTATAGAATAGGGGGGCAAACGAGCAATTGGTGCCTTTTACAACTACCGACGACCATGAACATCCACATAATTACTATGCCGATGCGTTGCCCTCCTGCGCCCCAATGGGTCACCGGCTACTCACAAACCGCACGAAACGCGAACTGAAGATGTCACATTACGGCGGTAATATGAGAACGAGAGGTACTTGCCCGGTAGTGCCGGCCCAATTCCGTTGCGTAGAAGGATGTAGTTTCATGCACTATGCAACCTCCTATGCAGCATGGCACTACCTCTTTCTAATTAATCTCACCGGCTACATGAGGACCGTATTTCATATAAAAGCAAGATATTTTAAACACAATGTAATAGCATTAATTAAAACACCATAGACAATAAGGAAGTAAATATACTTTTAATTCCATAGACCATTAGAACGTAAACTAGACATTTGAAAAAGTATATTTATTCGTTCCATTATCGAGACTGTGCATTCATAAATAACAGTCTACTGTCATTATTTTAACTCGTACAACAGATAAAGCAAACAGTATTGTTTATACGAGTACCAGCATTAATTCATAATAAATATATTGTTCGACGGATTTATATCTGGTCCATAGACATGAAAGTTCTTCCATTCGAATTCGCTCCAATGATAAATGGCACACGACCACAACAATTGTTTCAGTTGGAAATTTTATTAATTAATGTAAAGACTCGGTCACGATTTAAAATGCCGTTTGAAAATTCAATTAATTATTCCGCAATGCGATAAATAATGGAGCATATCTTTAAAACAACACTTTGGCCTTAAAATTTGCAATTCCTAACATTCAACTGAGAACTAAATTGATTCATGTAACACTTAATTATTCAAATGTAATCTATGTGTATATTTAATTAATGAAATGTTCAATAAATAACGATCAGCCCTCGGTGATCTAGGTGATAAAGGGCTAGGTGAAATCCACGATTTTGATCACCTAACTTTTCTTCACCAAATAATATCCTTTCACTTCTTCAAGATTTAGCGGTGAGTAAGTTCATGCCCTGACAAAAAGTGTTATTAGGTTTTCAATTTCTAATAACAACTTCTAAATTGGCGACTTCTAAATACTCTCCCGTGCCTCGTCGTGCACGTCAAGTCACCGGTTCTGCGCCTGATTTCTTTTAGGACGTGTCGGATTGCCGTCATATTGGAATACAAGAAGAAGGTAATAGGGAATGCTCTTGTGTCTATCTGGGCAAACGCTTGTTCGCTATATTATATATGCCTTGCGCAGATGGCTCCTTTCAATAGAGATGGGCGCTGCAGATGTCGGCTAGGACGACGTTACTATTATTTATCCTTTAAGTATAGATAAAATCAGGTTGTTTTGTAAGACACTGCGCAAAATCATCAGAGCGTATTCAGTATTTGATCCTGATTTCATATTTGTTAAAAAAATAAGTACCTAACTAAAATTTGACCTTATTTTAAAATTCTTCCAGTATTCTAACCTAGGATCTGTTAGCCGAGGGGGATCTTTGCGCCCCTCTTATAAGAAGAGGGGGCTAAAGATCAGGAGGAGCAATCGCTCTCGATACCCCTCTTATAAGAAGAGGGGAATAAGAGCAACAGGAGGTGGAGCTTTTGCGCACGGGGCAAGGGGCGAGGATGGGAACCTCACCCCATTGTACTGCCCCACAGTCGGTGGGGTTGTCCTGTAGTGCGTGGCAACCCCATCTCTTTAGGTGGAGTTGGTCCCTTAGGAGGCTGACTAGCCGTCGAGTTGACCTGATGATTTGTATTTCCGGGACACCTCACCAAGGGCGGCACTGATGGCACTCGCGGTGGTTTTAGTGGGTATTCGGCACTATCGTGTGCCGCGAATCCCACACACCACTGGACCCCACCCAGGGCCAGTGAAGGCGCGTAAATGTGTTTCTCCGCGGCAACAAAAAAGAACCTGTCGGCCCGTAGCTGCTCATATAGCTGACGTGTCCGGGAGTTGAGCGTTGAGTAGTGATTATGTAGAAATTTTGTATAATGAATGGTGGATATTATATCAAAGTTTTTTATTTTTATTCATCTGTACTAATAATACAAAGCGGAAGAGTTTGTTTGTTTGTTTGAACACGCTAATCTCAGTAACTACTGGCTTGAAATCAAATTATTTTTGTGCCTAATAGTCCATTGAGGAAAGCTATGTGCTATATACAATGCTACGTCTAATATGACTGGAGATAAGCGGGTAAAACCGCGGGGTGATGCGAGTCAAGTGATAATATGTAATCGTTGTAGTCATTATGAAAAGTAAATACTGTTAAAGAAACATCCAGTAATCCAAGTGAACAAGAGAAGTTTGGCAATGTACCAGTAAATATTTTACATTTTCTAAATGTTTCTACGGTAAAGGAAAACATCGCGAGGGGGATTGGTGTCTTCGAATCGGACCTAATTTAGGATCGGGCCTAGTTTCCCTTCTGGATTATGCAGATGAAGTGATAGCAATCATTCGGTGTGAAACCAAAAAAGAAGAATGTGTTTTATTGGAGATATTCTGATGATAACATAATTTTTAAAGAAAATTACACTCCTTACTTTTACTCCACTAAGTGCCTATAGTAAAATATAGAAATGCCAAAAGTATTCACTCAATATTGCACATCGCTACAGTAGCGCTAAAAATAGCCCTTATAATATAGCCCATTAATATATTTCCTTGAATTCAAAAAAGGCACTCTTGATATTATCAGCAAGTAACATTGATACATATAAGTACGCGAAACAATCTACACACTTAATTAAGTGTGGTCTCAATGTTATTATTATTGTACAATATTTTTTTAAACGAATACACATTCACAGTTAATGTGATTTACCTTCAAGAAAAAATAAAATTAACCAGGGTCATTAGTGTGAGGGCTGTTCGAATTTTCTCTTAAAATTTACGTGTAATTAGGTTTAATAGTAATTCTGGCAAAATATTAGTTTTATGATGTTGCTGCGTAGAAATTCACCCCCGATGCTTTTGCAGAATAATTTCTGGACAAAAACTTGTTCACAATGATGAAAAAGATAGTAAAAACATAATGCTTTACCAAAATCATAAGCTGGACAAAACTTCTTTTTAAAAATTTATATGTAATCTAAATAAATTACCTCAGACCTGTGAACACACGGACTAACTGCCACGTCGTCAAAAACTTTATTAAAATTTTTACGGGCAAAGGAGAAATCGCAAATTTTGGACGACTACCGACCGTCATAGGCATCCGCATTTTTAGCATGTAATTTCAGTTCATAGCTTTCCCTCTTTTCTCCACCCCTCCAATAAGGCCACCGTCTAATCACGAACCGCAAAAAACGCGGCAGCATAGCGGTCACTGTACGGTGGTACTATGTGAGCGTGTAACTCCCCGGTCGTGCTGTCCCAATTAAGCTCCAATAGAACATCTATCTCTTACAAAAGTGATACGTATTTTATGATCCTGCAGCATACATTTAGTTGGCCTACAAATTTCGAAGTTATATTATTCAATATATGAAGGGATTGACGTCATGGCTTCTTCATTTAATCTCAAAAATTGCACATCATGTGCTCTTCAATTGGGGTAATGAAAATTTTATCAAGCATATCGATTCCTGAAATAAATGCACGATGCTTTTACAAAATACGATTGACCAATCTGTGTTGTAATAATAACTCTTCCTATGTATTTATGATCAGTTCACGGTGCGTAAATATTTCTAGAACATTCATACGATTTGACACGTATGTAAGTACTATAGATTTCTAGAAAATTGTTTCGATTTGGATAGCATCACACATATACGGTACCACAGATTTGCAGATAATTATATTTGAACGGTAACATATGTACACAGGATGGCTGTAGAGCTGTTTTCATTAATGGTGTGTAAAAAGATTGGATCTGGATTAATCCGGTTACTTTCGCTGACATTGGGTACATTCTCATTGGCTGATATTTAGGAACCGCAAAGAAGAACTCCACATTTGCAACCTCTACCGAAAACGTATATTTACAAGGAGTGCATAGGTTGTAGGACAGATTTTAACATTTGCATGTCGAATGAAGTGTTTGATCCTATTAATTATTTTGGCGTCAAACTGAGGCATCAACGCCGACTAGATAATAGATGAGAATATAATTAATAGAGAGGAAGATACACACGTGCAAGATTAGTAGTAAGTAAACGCAACGCGTACACAGGTTTACAACATATTAACATACCGCACTAGTGAGTGGCAAGCTAAAAATAAAAGCAACCTGTAGTGTTGGACGCAGAGGCGACACTGTATGAAAATTCTAATATGTTGTGACTGGATAAGGAAATAATGTTACGGACCTCTTTGTAAAGTGGGAAATTACATTGTTTTATAAAGTTCACTCCAGAAAACACCCGCAGACATCCGCAACCGCAAATTTATCGCAGATGCGTTATCGGCCTTTTAGAGATAAGTAGGCTCACTTCTACAAGATTCCTATTGCATCGGTCCGGAAATACCGAAGGGGGTAACTGTCTCCATAAAGAAGTAATCCGCAGGAAAAAGAGCGTTTTAATTGCTCTTAAAGCGCTTAACGAAAGATAGAAGTATTTGGTAACAATAATAAAAGGCAGTACCATAGCACCATAGATATCACCGGGACATTGTATTTCCAGTTTCGTGACATTTGAGAGTTTCCAGATATGCCAATTCGAAGATTAGGTATACATGGCATATCTGGTTGTGCGGATATCTATAGTCGATAGTCCGCTTGTTTATGCCCCCCTTTTCAATTAATAAACTTAATTGGAAAAGGCTAATGCAATAATGAAAGGCAATTCCCTGGCGTTGATTCAAGGGAGAAAGATTGTAGGAACAGTGACGAATGGAAGATTAATCGTGTGTAAATCGTAAAGAATCGAAGTGCGTTACAGGCGATTGTATAACTGATTATTTTATAAATTAATTCAATTCGTACCCCTACTAATTCTGCATCTTGTTTTTTTTTTTTGTGCCTAACACTACTTTTACTAGAGTTCGACCTAATAACACATGCTTAACAGAGGCATGTGTTATTAGGTCGATCACTAGTTTTTTTTTTTTTTAATATGATCGTGCAATCGGTCGTCTTAACTATAAGTAGATGAGATGTAATTACATATGCTTTGTAGGACTACACTTCCAACGAAGCCTGCCCTTTATATATTTTTGGTAGCTTTTCTGTTGGCTATTTTAGTCAAAGATGTTAGTTATGTCGCTTTTTTAAGCGCCGTGTGGTGCCCACAAGTGGATTTGGGTGCTTTTGTAGCATACGTTTGTAGTTTCCGCCTACTGTCTTTATTTCTTCTTGGACTGTTGGTATGTAGAGCATATCGTGGGTCTCTGTCGTTCTAATTTTTTGCACCCTTTGTAACTTGATGATATTAGAGGCACTAGCAGAACTCCAAAGCTGTAGCTAGGCTTGAGCATCGTCATATAGATTAGACTTTTCTATCAATGTTTAGTAAATATATAAATATTTACTAGTGATCGACCTCAAATCGAAATTTAAACATAATCATAAAAAAACATTCGTTTTCGAATACAGTTTAACGGTGTATTGAAATAAAACCTTATATATAGTGTCTTAAATAAAAACGAAATGACATTGTCACTTATATGTCGGAAATGACTTTATGCGTGCTTTAGTTGTCGTTTTAAATAAATTAAAATAATAATATCTAAGGTGTGTTATGTTAAAATATAAGTTTCCTGGCCATCTTCTCCAAGTAATCTTGAATTGTATCAAAATTGCTCCACTCGAGCTATTATTAAAAAAAGTATTTATTATTAAAAAAAAGTGTTGTTTATACTATAGGAACAAACGAGCAATCGGTGTCTTTCAACGACTACCGAGGCCCATGAACACCAGCATAATTATGCCGAGGCGTTGCCCTAATTCGCCTCTCCCCCAATTGGCACCAGCCATTCACGAACCGCTCGAAACGCGACACCGTAGATATCACTTTTCACTATTCCTTTTTTCGAGGCTCATTGAATATTCTGTTAACGTATTCCTTAGTAAATCCACTATCGGACACGTCGGTGAAGTGGCCTGCTCTCTATAAATAGGCGTCACAGTTATCTCTCGTGACTATTTAATTAACCTCTCGCAACACGAGTGACTGATAATGTTGTTACTATTTTTTTTTTGGGACTCACTTTTTGCTTTTGAAAAATGTATAATGATTATTTTTCTTTTTTTTTTTTATATTAGACTACCGACGCCCAAGAACATCCCAATAATTATGCCCATGCGTTGCCCACCTTTTCACCTCCCCTCGACCAATAGGCCACTGGCTACTGACAAACCGCACGAAGCGTGACACCATAAGTCTCACTTTATGGAGGTTTCAAGGAAAGAAGGTAGGTAGACATCTGCATAACAATTACGTTTTTTTTTTTTTCTTTTTTTCAATTCAATTATGATTTAATTAATATAAGTTACGGCATTCATGAAAAGAGTCCGTACGTCATATAAAGGCTGTGTGTACTTATGTACTCGCGTTAGTAGTTATACTCCTTTGGCGTGACAAGCGAAAAACTAAAGTGTTGACTAAAGCTAAATTCAGGGTGCCGGTTTCGCGACATAAAGTACGAGGTAAAGAAAATCTCATCATTTTGCTCCAACGCGCCAAAAGAACTTCAAAAACAACCTCAAAAGACGTACTTTGACAAAGCATTTCTATACAGAATACATACAAAAGTAAAATTATACCTAATCCAGTTTTCTATCTTTGATTCTTTGATAGATAAGGGAGATTGTTAAGTGGCTGAGGGTTGGAGCATAGAAAAGGTAGGCGAATCCGTGATTACAATATATACTTTTTAAGATGTTTGCAATATAATTCGACGACCGTATCTTCATTGCGTTAATTATTCCCTAATGTTGTAAAACATGTAAAAGTTAATTCAAAGTAAGTCTACCAACAGTATACCGATGAGTCAAAATTATTACTATGGCAAGGACGATGCATCACCGTATTTAAACTTTTCTACGGATATATTCTATAAACATATAAAAAGAGGCGCCTTGCTGCATTACACTCAAATTGGGCCCTACGTGACAATTATGCTAACACGTTTCGTGTACTTTTCGTGTAGCCCGTGGCCCATTGGAAGATAGTATAAAAGGAGAGCACCGCGTCTGCCAGACAATAATAGTACGGATACCTTAGAGCGTCGGTAGTGGCCAGTAGTCTCCCATTGGGCGATTCCCACCGCATACTATAAATAGGAGGTAGTAAACCTTATAAACTTGAAGAAGGCTTTAATGATTTTACGCAATTTATTGAAAATCTTCTAACTAGACGAGTCTTATCCTGTTAACATTATATTTATACATATAGATAACTAGGCTCCATTACTCTGATTGTGATCGGTTTGTCTTGTAAAAACCCCAAAACTGCAGTTAAAAATGATATTTGTGCATGTACTATAAGCTGAATTATTTGTATTTCGTGTGCTACAAATTAAAACATGTCTATAAAATAATACTTCACCATCGCTTTGAAAGTACAAGATGCATGATTTCATACTGAATTGTCATTCCAAGTAGTCCGTGATTGTTAACTTGCAAACTCCACCTCACGCGCATGATTTAAAACATTTTTATTGTACATAATTTTACGCTGTGCACATCTTTTATAGTAGCGGTTTTCAGACGCTGGCAGTGTATATTAGTACTTTTGTAAATCATTGTGCTTCAGTATTCCTTAACTGTTTAGAAAATCGTACTTATAATAGAAATTCAAAACTTCGTACATGTGTGTGCGATCTTTCACGCAAAAACTGCAACATATTTCACTGAGATATAAATATAGAATTGAATGTGGAATAGCATAATTGTTACTTTTAAATCCCAGCAATTAAGGATTACTTTGGGATGTATTCCACACAAGCACAGCTACTAGTGGTTCACAATACTTTAAGTCCACTGGCCTCGTAGGCCATCAATAACTTATATGAACTAGATCGTGATCAACTGTTTGACACCCCAGCCAGGCGTGCGAGCGTCACATGATTGGCGCATCCTCATCGAGCACCCTCCATCCGCATTATCCTATCACTTATTCAACCGGAATGTCTTTTTAAAGTCTAGAAACTGAACACGTATACGTAGCTTTAAATTCTTTTGTGTGTACAGAAAACTGTAGAATGTCGTATCCAAACGATTTAAATTTTAATATGAAATTATATTTTATAAACATTCACATATGGATAGCCCATGTCGAGTCGTACATAAATTTATCCATCGCCCCGTAGTAAAAGTCCTCCTTTGACAATTCCTAAAGTCTACGACAAAACCTTGCCAGTAATCCACACTAAAAGCATAAAACCATATCTTCACCCCGTCCTCCCTTTTAATTGAATTCTGCATCTATCAGAAGAATGAAGTGCAAGACGATGTGCTAGATATTGCACAATTCTATAATTTTCAATGTTTGTTTCTCATCAACATGAAAAAATCGCCAGTAACGAGCCGCCTCTAAAGGGTTCCCTAGCAGCAAACATAGAACCCATAGTTAGAAGATATATTGAGAGATACTATATTTTCTTTTATAATTTTCCCCTTTGTAACTCAAAACTTAGAAGAGGAACGATGTCGACGACACTGTTTTACCATTTCAGGTGCGAATATCTCACCGAGTGTTAGCTTAATCAATTTTTCCTCAACAAACCTCGATATTGTTTAGCTACTCGATATTAAAGAGCTACACCCTACACGGTTATGCTGTCTCGGAAAAAAATGTACACCTCAATTACGTGTATGAAGGACGCGCTACCACTATTAATTTAATTTTTCAAAACTATACTACGTATTTTTGTAATAGATCATAAAAAACATCTTCCAAATTTTAAATATACAGTACTTATTAATCACCGAATGAAACATCTCCGAAATAAACGGACGGACAGACGGACATGACGAAATTATAAGCGTTCCGATTTTGCCATTTGTTCTTCTTCTTGTGTTCGTCTTGCCCACTCCAATCCATCATCATCATGTATTGTCTGATTACTCGTGGTGAGTAACATTTACTACGGAGCCCTAAATTACGACAAAATCTTTATTGCTGTGACATGTGACTTTTAAGAGACTTTACGCAGGTCTCAAATATCATCAATAAATTTGTAAAATAATAAAAGTTGAAACGAAAATATTACTTAAACCATGAGACGACCATGAGAAGCAAGGACCTCATAATTAGTTAAATATGATAATTTAAGCTAGCCGAGATAGAGACACAGGGAATAAACTCGCTTTGAAAAGGGCTTGCGATAGCACAATCGTATTTTCAAATCTTATCTAGATTATAGTTGTTTATATTTCTGTTTTAATTGCTAATATCGCTTACTGCATCGCTGTTTCCTTCCCCTCTCCCCTGACTCCTCATACAGTCTGTCGTTGTTATGGTGTGTCATTTGTACTACCTGCACTACTTAGTAGTACTACTCTTGAACTGGTTCTAGCGTCATGTAATTATCTACAGGTTTTCGGATTACTAGACGCATATGATCTTCATTCCAAGTCGTAGCAATAACCTCCATCAGTAAACTAGTTCTAGTTGTCTTGGCGAACTTTGCTGTAATCCCCGAGGTGTGGCCAAAGAGGACGTTAGAGTGAAAGATATATAGAATATGTTGTAAGTCATACACTTTGTGGTAGTGCATTTGATCGTATTACATTGTCGTGAAAAACGTGATGCACTGACGATTTGAAAGTGTAAAAGATATATATTGGTGTTCTTCACAAATACTTGCTCTCCACTGCAAACCGGTACTGTAGAGTATTCACTCTACAGATGGCATTTTTGAGTTTAGTCGGTATGTGCCAAAAAACATATCGTGTATGTATTTTAGCAAATACCGACGCATATAGAGACACCCCGCACGCCGACGTTTGTATTCTTTCCTTCTTTTGCAAACCGTCCGAAACTCGACGCTTCTGCTGGTCCAATTTTGTTAGCTTGTAACTTTAACATAAATATATAACTTCCTGCAGTGCACTTTTTTGTTTAGCTATATCTCTAATATACAAAAATAGAGCAACAAAGCTTTTTTGGACAGCTCGACAATCTTGTAACAATACGAAGTACGTGTAAGTATAACATTTCGGTTCGACAGACGCACGGGAGTTCATAAAAAATACGTCTAAGATCATTTAGGTAAATAAAGTATAGCGAGACATCGCGCAAACTTCAACCGTGTTCTCGGAAACGTTGGCGCATCGCCAAAGTCTCGTAAAATGAGGTATTAGCGACGCCCGGTGTCCCTTCGCGTTCTGTTTATGGATATTTCCCCCAATATTCATTCGTTTCATTAAAACATCAGCTGATATGAATATTTCATAGCGGCACCCGGATGTTTGAAAGTAATAATGTAGAGAATTTAAAGCTACCGTTAATATAAAAATACAAAGATTAGTTTTGCATTAAAAGATTTATTCTTAGCTAAATTTTATCCCCGCATGACTAAACTTTCTCGTGATGGCTTCTAACGACATTGTTATCAGTATTTTTCCATCCACATTTGTCTCAACCGTTAAAATTAATAATAAATAAGTTTTCTTTTATTTTCTTCAAGTTCTTATAATCTTTAAGTGTTAATCATCAAAAGACAAATCAATCATAATTCCTATCTCAGATGTATTGCTGAGGGATACATCTGTACTTTAACTATCACTATACGCTCGACACTTCCCATGAGCGGCTGTGTGTACATACTAATGACACTAATATACAAGTATCTTTCATATTGTCTATTACTTCTAATGATTCCCTGTTTATAAACGAGTAACAGCGCCTCGTGATTTCTTCCTCGTGTCTCCGGTGTCTATACTCAGGAGTAAAGTTACCAGGAATGCTGATATACGTCGTATTCCTTTTTCTTATCAACGCCTGCCTCAAGAAAGCATTTTGAGACCTCAAATCTTTATAATCTACTACATCATAAAACATTCACAATATGATTCCTTCATATTTTATAATTCAGTTTCGTAAAAATTTATAAACATAGATACTAAACAAAAAAGTTAAAATGCTCGTTAATATTTTGAAATCATTGGTATTATAGTAGGCTTGGCCAGACGGTTCGTAATCTAAGAAGCGTGGTTTGCGCGGGCTTACGGTTAGTCTTGCATTGTCATGTCATAGATCACGATAAGTATGAGCCCGTCAAGCTGTATGTATGTTTATTTAAACGTTATAGTCGCATCTATAAATCCTTGTACATAAAAGGGTCTGTACGTGAGCCGTATTTCAGCTGGCGTGGGCAGCGCATAAATTGTTTACCGTGAATTAGCCTAAGCAGGATATTTTGACGTTTGCTCTGCCAACGCGCTCCCTAGTTATGAAGATGACTATCTAAATGCAATGAATTTTAGTAATTATTTTAAATTAACAGTATATATTAGATAAAAGCTTTTAAATCTTGGTATTGAGCTAATGTTTTTTACTTTGTAGTCATAGTCGTAATTTTATTAGCATATTTTAAACCTACATCGAAACATTAATTTTTTCCTACTCAAATAGCATATATTTAATTGTTTCAGTTTCCATTCAGAATTTATTCATAAAGTTATCTCTAGGTTTTTGTTTTCGGTTATAAATTCTTCACATCTTTCTATATTATAGTTAGGTTTAATTTCTTTTTAATGTATTATACGTTGCCGGGAGGGCCATTTTTGAGACATACATCTATTCTGCAATGTGGGGATTTCATTTTACAGAATAATAAACACATGCTGTAGGATCTAACAGATAAACGTTTAAGTATTTATGTAGCACAGAACGTAATTAAGATCTTATACAATAGAATTTTATACAATCAAGTCAATTCATTCTTAATTGAACAATAAAAACTTGTCTAGTGTTAAATTAATATCACCTTGATAGTTGATATGTTCACTTTAATTTCACTTCAGTCTAATAAACCTAAATTTTTATTTCCATGTTCTATAACTATTATATAGATAATAATTATAGAATCAGAATACAAATATTGCGAATATTGCTCAAATGATTCAATGTGCTCCGTTCTTTTTGTCATCTGTTTTATTTTTCTCGAAGGCGTGTAAATTTTATCCAATTTAAAATATGGGTTTTATTTTATTACGATTAATAAGAGTCTATTATAACAGCCGACATGTAGCCGGGGCAGCTAGCATAACTAGATACGTCACGTAGTTTCGCGCGAGAAAGTTCCTACGCATCCATTACTAAATTACAGATTTAGCTGCAACCATTAAGTACCGTCACATATGCAATAAACGGAACCTTTGTCACAAAATTACTATGAGACTATAAAAAATCGCTTGGAAAGTAACATTTTAATTCCATCAACACTATGCTTCATAGTGGATTACTCGTAAGCAGAGAATTTATGCCATTGTCAATGATAAGCAGATTACCTGCGGGGATTTTGTCACTTCGACCTTGGCATTATACAAGGTAAAGCGTGCGATAAGTGAAGTGATAGCTAAACGTACTTTTTGCACTGCATGTTATTTAAACTACATTCTGTCCTTACTGGGCATAGTTCTAGACATATCATCGATTTTAACATCATAGAACTATCATTAAAAACTTTTTTCTTAAGTATAGGAGGACAAATGAGGAATCGGAGCCTTTTCACCTTACAACGCCCATGAACATACACATTTAACTGCCTTGTGGTCTAGTGGTAAACATGTTCACCCACAGACGTGAGATCCCTGGTTCGAATCCCGGGTCGGACCATACAAAAAGTGCTAATAGGATTTTTCAAATTCTAATAATTGTTTGGAGTCAGGAAGTTGGCGGTGTTACACCCCCGTGCCTCGGAGAGCACGTTAAGCCGTCGGTCCTGCGCCTGACTTCTCTCCGGTTGTGTCGGATTGCCGTCCCATCGAAATAGGAGAATGAAGGAATAGAGAGTGCAAGTGCACACATACACAAGTGTGTATGCGCATACACTTGTGCACTATAATATGACCCGCGCAGATGGCTCTCTCAATAGAGGTGGCCGCTGTAGCCGAAACTCGGCTAGGACGACATCATTATTATTACTGTGTCGATGCGTTGTCCTCCTTCCCTCCTCCCTTTCAATGGGCCACCGGCTACTCACTAACCGCACGAAACGCGACACCGAAGATTTATGGGTATCATGATAGCGAGACCTTCCCAGTGGTGCTGGTCCAATTCCACTACAATGCAGTATGGCACCAGGTCTTACCAAAAAATTTGTTGGCAATTCCGTCCTAAAAAAATATTGCCAAAGGTGAGTATTTAGAGACGGTCCTTTTCAGGTGTGGTTATGTACTGCTACATTATCAACATAAAAATACATATATTTTACTTTTTTATAGCATGCGAGAAATCGGAGCCTTTTTACGACTACCGGCGCCCATGAACATGCGCATAATTATGCCGATATCCTCTTTTCCTTTGAATCGGCCACCGGCTACTCACAGATCGAACGAAACGCGACACTGCAGGTGTCACTTCACGGCGGTATCGTGTGAGCGAGAGCATGGCACTACTTCTTACTCTAAAATAAAATAAGTTTCTATCTCCAATTATATTATAGGAATAATAGAAAAGGACTACTAATTGATTATAAATTTTACAATTGGTTGACAATCATATATCAGGCTCTATACAAATTTGACCAGTCTCCTTTTTCTGTGATATCAACGGTGACACTGGATTTTACAGTAATGTTCTAGAAAAAACCAAATACCGTCTACAAATTTATTGATCCACGATACGGTCGACTAAATTGATGCGCAACAATAATTCTCATTATGGCGCGATCGACACCTGTTACTGATATTTGACACCGCCTCGCTTTACATAATACGCTTCGCCGCAGACTGACGTTCAAACTGGCGAGGCCCTGAGAATCAACTGCTAGGTACATACCAGGGCAAATAGCAGCGAACATATTTAAAAAAAACTATGCATAATAAAAGTATTAGCGAGGTACCACTCGCTCCCCACCATGGTTCAAGCCCTGTCGTGGCGGGAGGGGTTAGTTGCCTGGGGTGAACCCAGGCGAAGCCAATTGAACCGAGAGTGATCTTTGCACCCCTTCTTATAATAAGGGCAAGGGGCAAGGATGGGAACCTCATCCCCATTACACTGTCCTAAGGTCGTTGGGGTTGTCCTGTAGTGCTGGGCAACCTCATCTGTGGAGGTGGAGTTGGTCCCTTAGGGGGCTGACTAGCCGTCGAGGTGCCCCGATGATTGTTGTTCCTGGGTACCTCACCAAGGGCGGAACTGATGGCACTTTTTTGAGGGTATTCGGCACTGACATGTGCCGCGATTCCCACACACCACTGGACCCAACCCAGGGCCGGTGAAGGCGACCATTCGCTGGCATTGTGTTCCTGGCGGATTTTGACCACGGCAGCCATAATTGTAGACTAGCCAACGTTAGACATATAGAGCACTAGTGTGTATGCAGCAACAAGTGTATTTTTATTTAATTATTATGTTATTGCAATGAGACGCCAATCTGAATCTGTCTATCGGGATTAGATGATACATGGCAAACGTTTGCCAATCCTGGAATCTTTATCACCGTCTGTAATCGCCAAAAGCCGCCCGGACACGTTTGCCTCTATATCCTGAGAAAAATGCTAGTACCTTAAAATTAATAGGTAGGGCCTTTCAATAGATAACCCTTAAAAAGCGGGTAAACTCAGACGTTCGTTAGTCATTCTTATATAAGGGAAACCGTTAGGATTCCACTTTTAACTCACGAATTTCAACATTTTCCTTCAATCCATAGTATCTGGTGACATTAACTGGATGACACTAACACACTGTATGATTTCCGTTGCACTCCAATCCCCTGTACAGTCCAATTTTTGTTTCTTTTTAGCTTTGATATACGATTCTTTTAATTTTGGCAGCAAACCGAAGTATATTTTGTAAATTTGATATAAACTTTTCGCCTCCAGAAAGCGAGTTCAGAATATTTTGGTTACTAGTACTTTTAAAATAGTAAAGAGACATTTCATAAATACTAGGATATTTAACACACAAAAACAACTAATCCCACCCATAAATGAAAATGTCTGAATAGAGTAAATACACTCACCATAAATTATGTATCTTGCGGATTTATCTATTCTTTATAGAAGTAACCAGGGTAGCCAAAATTTGGGCGCACGATCGTTCAGCAAAAATAAAAAACTTAAATAACATGATACAGAATAATCTAGTATTTGGTGACTAAACTTTCGAATATTCGCTACTCCGAATATACTATTCACGTAAGTCTAAAATTATACACCAATATTTTTTTTTCGTCTGGTGTGTGTACAGCAGAATGAGTCGCCATGCTGGCTCGTATCACATTAGTATTATTATCTAGAAAAAAATTAACGATTTTGTCATATGTCACGAGATTTGCATAAAGTTTAAAATATTTTACTTAACAGCCATTATATTTAATTTACATAAATATTGTGTTTTGGCGTTCATTGACAAAGCGTAGTATCTTTGTCTGTTGGACATTGGAGCTATTTGAAATAAACTACTAACTCTAGGATGCGTGATTTTGTGACGGAAACTATTTGTTGAGAAATTGGTTTATATTATAAGAAGTCATAGTTTGCAAGATTCAATCCCCATGGTGTATAGGAGCTGGGCCTTACCTGTTTGCCATATCTTTTCATGGTTTCTATTGGCAATTGCGTTTTTGTACGGTCTCTCTGGGGAAGGAAGGTTAAATCACTTCCTACTCCCATTTGCTTCGGATCAAATTTGCTACGGATACACAACAGTTTAAGCTTTTCCTTCGGGTTCCCTACCATGATATTGTCATACACGACTATCGCTGACAATACTGGCAACACATGAGGTCGAACCGTATCGTGGGTTTAAAAAGACTACAAAAACCTCATCGTCTCAATGTAACATCGATTTTCATTATTTATTCCACCTTCCTCATTCTCTTCTGTATGAAGAAAGTAATGAATGTGAAAATGGCAGGGCAGTTTGGTAGGGGTCGTGATGTATGGCATGGCGTTCTCTATGTCTATCCCGTTAGGGAGCTGGCGTGAAGATGTGCTGTTGTTCTTGGTATTATTATTCCTCCACGAGAGTCAAAAATACAATGCTTCTTAGTCATAAGACTTTTGCAGACAATTGCCAAGGTCAAACTTAATAAGTAACACAAAGTATTATTAGCAAATCATAATTACGATACCTGTTTGGCGATCTTGTCTAAAACGCCTTAATATTGATATGTAATAGCTAAATCAGTTTAAAACGAATACCTACGAAACTTATTTAGTTACTTCATGATATACGCCGTATGCGCCACAGAGAACTCTTTTTTTTAGATATCTCCACGTTTCACTTTCTTCATAGTAGCCATGATCCCGGAAGGACGGAGGTCAGACATCCATTGTCATGTTAACTTGACTAACGTAAACTTTGCGACATTAGGACATCCGAAATTTTAGTACTCCGACGGCCGTGACCGACCTGAGTAACTGAAACATTGAGATTGTGTTATATCTAAATAAATATGAATAAGCGTACTTTCTGAATTGTAACATTCACACCTAAAATACATTATTTCATGATAGTGTGTATTATTCGGTGTACGGTGAGTTTAAGCTTAAGAAATCATTAAGATAAAAATGTTTCGTATATGGTCGATGGTATTTTAAGCATTAACAGTTGAAATGCCATAAAAATGCCGACATGTCTTCCTGATCAATAAAGTTTCACCTTCGTCATATTGTTTCAATTCGAGGCACAGCGAGGTGATGAATCCAAGTGGGAAGCGCATCGCTTGCGGCAAATTTAAATTGTCTGCCCATTAATAGGCAGGTCTCCCTCAAGTTTATTTATCGTGCAGACTTCATTGACTAGCCCTGGCGCCTCGCAATTGTGACTGGTTCTTCTCGTTCTAAATGTCCATAATTTAACCCGTGTATTGATTAAAATGCACGAAGCCAAAGGCGGTTTACATTGTCGTGTCAATTAGTGTTTATAAAAAAATAGCAGTCCGCTTCCTTAAATAGTTTTTCGATTGTCTACGTGATACTTATACCCTATTTGCTTTTAAGTGGAACAAGATATTTTTAGAAGCCGTAGACAATTGGATATTCGTCGCCGTATCGGGTGTGAGGCTAGAAGTATCTTGTGTGGGTTTCAAAAATAAATCGGTTGATTGTGATGCGATAAAATATAGGAGTTATGACGTTCTTTCATCACCTAATCGATTATTGTGGCGTTATCAACCAGTGGCGAACAACCCAGTGGATCGGAGCCAAGATATTAAATAAAAATATCGCATAGGTATAATTTATTACTCTATGAATACCCGGTGTGTCAGTATCCTACGACTGCACGTAAAAAGTGTACAAAAACCCGCTAGGTGTGTCTCCAATCAAATTCGGTTCCGCAGAATGCTTTCATATTTTTTTAAGATTTGAAAGTATTATTTCAAAATACTTAAAAGCATATATATATTTATGAGACGTAAGTTTATTTATGAAATAATTATGAAAACATTTCTATAATATTTATATAATTATGAAAATTATTTTTTCGAAGCGCGGAGGTGTAATACCGCGAACTTCCTGACTTTGGACTGTTATTAAAAATTGACAAATCACAATATTACTTTTACTGGTTTAACCATGCGTATATAACGAGGCTATGTATATAATATCGCTGAATGAATACGAGTTGAAAGGCATAAATGAGAGAGGTCTCATCACCTATGGAACGAAGTTATCAATCAAACAACGAGAATGCAAATTTTAATTGTGGCCCGGCCGCGCCAATGTCACGGGATATTATGATCACAATTTATTTGCACTAACCACTAGGGCTTACACATTTCAAATTCCTTATATCCGTGGAGTAGGACACAGGTTTTAGTAATGGGTATTGTCATAGTACTGCAGTGGAATTGGACCGGTACGAACGCGGAGGTGCCTCTCACTCACTTGATACAGTCGTAGAGTGACATCTTCGGTGTCGCGTTTCGTGCGAATTGTGAGTATCCGGTGACTTATTGGATGAGAGGAAATGAAGGCGACGCATCGGTATAGTAATGATGCGAATGCTCATGAGCGTCGGTAGTCGTGAAAGGGCTCCAATTTCCCGTTTGTCCCCTATAGTATAAAACAAAAACATGAAAGTGTCCTACTACACACATTTGCTAAATTACGATGCTCGCACTCTTTTATTAATCATAATCAGCTATTTCATGGAATATATGCTGTCCGGATATTGATTTACTGAAATTAGTAGGTCAGAATACAGACGAGCCAGTACGGTATAACAAGATACAATTCATCTTGTTTTCATTTTTTTTTTTTGATATTGTTTTCTTTGATAGTTCGATAATTCCTAGTTCAAAAGACAACCTACGTCCAGTAGCAGGTCCGGGGTGGGAACAATTAGCAGGAGGCTGTTATGGCATCAAAAAGGCATAGGCATTTTTGGCCCTAGACCCAGAAATGTACCAATGACGCTATCCGGTATTCACATTATATATGACAAGACGCGACAATTGTGATCCTGTAACCGTGGTGTCTGTGGTAGATCATTCACCGAACCTCAGCCCCTAGCAGTTCCATCCGCGTACTCGACCCCCAGAAACGCAAATTTATATGTGGAGTTTTGTAAAATTCGCTCCTAGCAGATATCTGCGATCTAAATGATGCATGTAACCTACCTGGTTCCTCTTAACATGCATGGACAGTTTTAGGGTGCCAAATTTCAAGTTTGTAGGTGTTGTAGTTGCTAAGACTTCGACATCAATCAGTGAGTTGTATTTTACTTTTATACAAATGGATTATGAATCCTTGATACTTGCAAATTTTGATGCTAATGTCGTCTTCAAGCAACCTTGCAAATAGATGGCAAATAAAACCGCGCTAAAATGATCTGAACACACTATCAGCCCTACGCGTGTGTGCACCGCGGGGCGGGGCGGGGGCGGTATGAGCTGCACGCACTGCGCTAGTGTGGGAGACAACCGCCAATTATGAATAAACTAGCTTTACTACTATGTTAATAAGACTTGAGATTTTTCCTCGGCGATTTCACCAAGCGAGAACACTCATTAATGGTTTTGTGGCTCCGTTATCAGACGAGGTAGAAAGCCTTTCTCCATAACCAATGCGTTAGAATTATGGGCCGTTATGTTGGTGCCATTTTATTGGAATAAGGACATGTTTATGCCTAATATAAAATAAAGTGTGCGTGATCTTTAAGAGCGGGTAGCAGGTTTACGAGTCTGTCGGACACGCCAATAACGCTCGGGGCGATGTTGCACTTGAAGTAATGATGATAAACGTCCCGACAGACGTATTGGATCTGCTCACGACCGCGCAAATCATTTACCTTCACTCTACACGATGTTCCTAATGATATTTAAAACGAAGGATGTGCGAGTGTGTTTTTTATGTGACGCAGTTATTGTTGCATTTACAATAATAACTACGTCAGCCTCGAGGTCTAGTAGTAAGAAGAGCAAGTGGTCGAATCCCGGGCTGGGACCAAAGTATTATTTGTAGTTTTTGAATTTGTAATAACAGTCCGAAGTCGAGAAGTTGGAAGTGTTGCACCCCCGTGCCTCGCACGGTACGTTGATCCTGCCCCCGATTTCCCTCCGGTCTCGTCGGATTGCGTATTGCCGTGTCATCGGAATGGGAAAACGGAAACGGGGAGTTCACCTGTGGCTGCACTCACACTTGAGCACTGTAATGTGTTCTGCGAAGGCTAGTCTTCATGGAGGTGGCCGCCGTGGACAATTCAACTAGGCTGATCAATTTATCCATAAATTTTTGGATAAATTGACCGATTACATTATGTGTATGGTTATATACAACTACTATCCAGAAGGTGTACTTTAATTGTCCGTCACAGGCTATCGTTGGTACACACAGAGGTAAGATGATCGAGAGCAACGAATACATTTGTGCGGATAACTTTGAAATAAATTATAATATAAATATATAATTTTATGTCTTCATTAGTGAATGAATCGAGGTTAATATACGATCTAAAGGCATAATGTCAGAACTTGTAATCAAACTTAGGAACGCAGATACTGCACCCTAAAATACAGTTACTACTAATTCAGGGCGAGCCATTCCAGTTACCCAAATAGTGCAAATTTATTTGTGACAATAAAAGTTTTATTGTTATTGTATTTTTATTTAATGTTGACAACCCACAAGTGCAAACTGTACTGTACGGCGCAAAACATTCTCTGTTGGGGCGAACATTTACTATTGGGGCGAAACAAGACACGCGTTGTCGCGTGTTGGTTCTTGTTTATGCTGTGACAGTATATACTAATAGCAAGGAAATACTACATCACTACAAACATCGACATAATTTATAACGAGCGTTTATTGCTCGGTTCAAACCGTAATATATAAGCTTTGATTTTATTTAATGTTCTTCGTAATATCGCGCTATACCAGCATTAACTGGCAAAAAGGTTTTATCTCTTAGAAAGATTTGCTTTCCTTTCGTGACACTGGGAGCTTAAGTAAAGCCAACAATATATGTTTCTGAGTCAAGTCCCTTGCTTTACATTCCTCAAGGATTAAACTTAGTAGGTTACGTTTTAAAAACAGTTGCTGGTATTAATATCAATTAGGGCAAAATCTAAGAATCAATAGAGACGATTCAACTATGTCGAACATACTTTTATCATTAATTCAAAGCACGGTGGTGTCAAGTCAGTTCTGACAATTCTTGAATTTTGGTAACTCCTATAAGTAATATCACTTCAGTGAGGCAAAAAGTAAAATGCGAAGAGAGTAGTGAGTGTTCAACAACAACCGAAGTCAAAATCCGCAAATCAAATTTTATGAATGGTAATTGCTAAGAGTGAAAGAGATTTTTGGAGCACGAGAAAACCATTAAAATGAAACGTACGCTCTCTTTGAACGAGGGTAATAATTTTGGTAATCCAATAAATTATTACCATTTAAACTTAATGAGTAAGGTCTTGGGCCAAATTATATATAATCCTTAAAAATGCGTCGAATTGCATAAAAGTGTATTTTTATCTGTTCGGTGACAGAACGTTTTTGAGGCGCCTCTGAGTGACCCAATTATGATTTAAATTTAGAATAATCCGAACCCAAGGTGGTTGCCATATTTTGTTACTTTTAATATTAAAAAACCTAATGACAGGTTAATGAGGACAGAGTTTCGGCGGTTTATCATTTACCAAGATTGTAGGATTTAATTTTAATGTGGGCGATAATATTCATATGGGCAATGCTGTCATCAATACTGCTTTTTATTGATTCCACTTATAAACTAAACTTGAATGAGTTAGAAACACATTTTTATGATACTCATAGTGTTAAAGAAATACTCATTTAGTCTTGAAATATATGTTACGATTGAACAAATTATTGATAACATGCTAATATTACTTTAAGAGATCGTATAAAATTACAAGTAAGCATTAAGTGTAGTGGTATTTCAAATTACGTCGCTGATTCGTGTAAGTACTAATTTAATTAAAAATAGATTATAAGTAAATAGGGTTTTCGATATTTAATTGATGAGCTGTCCAAAATTTGCCGCACACGCCGTGACCGTATGACATAAAGATGCCGTCGTTTTCCAGGTCCTGGGGTCGTGCCAGCCTAATTCAGCTGCAAAACAGCTTGGCACTACCTCTTACAAAACATATCTTTACTATTAAACTTAATATTCCTTGTATACGAATGACATTGCTTGTTTCATGTCATTAGTTAATTGCGTTTCATATCCAATCGTATGTCGCGACGCACAAACGCCTCGAATCACACCCTTCGCGACATTTGAATACAATGCCGATAGCTCGTAGCATATATGCATAATGCTCCACGTTCCCGACAGCTTTGGAACATTGTTGATGAGTTTATTTAATAGGCTATTTAACAGGCTCGGATAATACAAACCGACAGAACGGACCGAAGAATCTTATACATAAAATTCACGTGTCACAATGTTACTGACCTTACTCCTCAAATTCCGGCTCCTACGGCTTAACCGATTTTTACCAAATTTTATACGCATATTCATCTGAGTATTGGCTACAATATATTTATCATACCACTATATGATGAAGGTTATTAACACAACCTACTACCAACAAAATACTAGCTAGTATAACATAATAATCTGTGGACTTATCACTTAACTTGTGGTAAGTACCGTCAGGACTTGTGTCACAGGTGCTAGACAACGTAAACATATTTAATATTTTATAAATTTAAGAAATTTTATATATTTAAGATATTTTATTATTGAAAAACATATGATGCATATAAACATTCATGACCTAGGCGGGATCCGAACACGCGGCGCAACCGCCATTTGTAGCATGTTGATGTCTATGGACGTGGAGCCGTATAATTAACTATACGGCTCCGACTTCTCGTCGGTACCCCTATAATATAAAAAATTCTTCCACTATTACCGTTAAAGGTGTCACAAGCTGTGATTTCTGATATCAAGAGGAATATTTTTTTAACGGGCTTGGCCCACCACTCTTTCCCATCATTGCTACTCCTGTGTTTCCGAGCCAGCGGCATCCGCTACGAAACCATTGATAAGATCTCAGGGAGGGAAAAACTTCTCTTGCAACGAATTTAATCAGAAGTAAGTAGGAGGAGTAGGAAACAATTCCAAATCCCTAATCAAAGCGTAGACAGAACAAGATTTCAGTGTCAAATAGAAGCAGAGAAAAGAGAGAGCAGCCAGATGAAGCCCAGCTGCTTTGCACGACGGAGATTTACAGAAATAGATGTTATATTAATGTTGACTACTCGTTATATTTGGAATATTACGATGAATGAGATATTATGCTTATTTGCTGCCATATTTGACAAAATTATGTCAAAATTGTTTGAGAGCTCGAAAACTTCTCACGTTGTTGACGAGGTCACCATAGCAATCTACTCCAGTAACAATACGAATTTTATCAAACATTATATTTCGCTCATCTTGCAAAATACTATACTCCCACAAGATATGATGTGCGGTTTTTTCGTATTCGTCTCCCTCAATCGAGCAGTCACAGAGAGGTGACGGTATTCATTGAAAACTGAAAAGATTGCGTTTAAAGCAACCGTGACCTGTGAGAAACTGAATAATGCAATGATCTCCTAACCAATGTTTCGATAGCCAGTCCCGCACATGAGAAAAAGTTATATAAATGCTATCCTTGAATTGTATCGGTCCATCGCGCCTGCCATTCGATGATTAATTTCATCATGAGGGATCGTAGTGCTTATTGTATGAACATTACTTTTAGATCCGACTAACTATAGGGGTGAGGGCGTCCTCGCCGCCAACAGTGATAGGTTCTTCCGAGAAAGAAAAAAAAAAAGAAAAATGAACGTTACTTCTAAAATTTCTTTAGTGTATAATTTCTACATGTCATTGTACCGGTCTTGCTTAGGAACGGCAAGGGCTTGTTTATGTAGAGTGTCTTTTGTATAGTTTGGGAGAAGAATGATCATGTAGGCCAATTAATCTCTCTTATAAAACATTTATATTCTTAATGCAAGTGCCATTAAGAATATTTTTTTTAAATCTGTAGTTGTGGCAGATACCTTGCCTATACACTAAAAACAATCAGGAAGTTATCCCCTTATAAACATTATAAGGTAGTTATTGATACATGCAATAATAATAATAATATCTGCGGAGTTGTCACACTACGTTATCCCAGCCATGTGCTAAGAACCTACATCTACATCTTGTTACACGTACTAGACAACGGAAATATACTTCATTATTTTTTTATAATTAAGATTTTTTTAAATTCTATATATTTATTTTTTGTTGTGGAAATACATATATAAATATACATGACCTGTGCGGGATTCGAACGGCGACCATTGGCATACCCGAACTGTCACCCCTGCGCCAGCCAGTCGTGAACTTTAGCTTTAAGTCATCCGGTTCAATCTAGTATATTCAGGACTGATCTAGACATCAACAAATCTCTTAATAACGGTTATGTCTACCAACAAATTAGGATTTAAATGCCAATTGACTAGCAATTGGGATTAATAAGCGGCAACAAGGCACATTATTGATTTCGTACTTCGATGAGCATCCAATCAGGGCTCAAGGCTACGTTCGATGCAGTCTCTGTAACACACGAGTTACCATCCGTCTCGTATTTTCAGGATATGTCCTGGGTTCTGTATAATCGTCCCGGATAATTATAAAAGCGTCCTCGTAAAGTCATGTATTATTTTATTTAAACTTTACTGCTAATATTATTACAAACAGGCTGTTTCAATGCTCGGTTTGTCCTGGTTTTTCATACCACGCATACTTGTTTTTTGAACTTTTAATATGGCTTGCTGTATTCTCATTAGAACTATAAGAAACATAAATAAATACCGGATCATTCGTAACTTGAGAACTTTAACTAAAAAGGTATATTCAAACCTTTCATTGAAAATGAAACCGAATTGAAATTTCATTTTGGCAACCCTACTTTAACATATTGATTACACAAATGCATAGCCAATCACACTTTTAGTGTTTTAATGCTGTTGCTGGAAGTCTAATGTCGGTCATGGCCGAGAGTTCACCGCCCGTATAAATCTCATTTCGCAATTGCAACATCGTGTGAGCACGAGCAATGACCATGTCAATCATGGTCGAATGTGTTCATCTTAATTAATTCTAGACCTAAGTTTCCAGCATGAACATAATATAGCTAAGTATACAACATAAACATTACATCGCTGAGGAGTCTTGATCCTAGTATGAAAGTGGCTCTCTGCCAAATCTTTATATTCTTTCTGCCTTATAGGTAGCCCTAAAAAATATAAGGAAGAGAAGGAAATACTACAGTTTAAGATCTCAAGTAAGGTTGATCATATAGAGAAAAATATGTCCTTGAGAGACGCGTATGGGCTATATTGTAACATTAATTAATATAATTGTTTACATATCGCACAAATATTGTAAAGCCGGTTTTTGCACTTTATATTTTACAGCCCTAAAATCACGAATTGACGAAGCTTGCCAGCGTAAGACAATTTTATTTTGCTTATTTTTTATTTAATGTTTGTCTTTTTATTTATTTTAATTGTGTACATTTCATCACTTACTGCTCTTGATTTTTGGTTATTTGTTTGTTGATTTCATAGTATAAAAAAAACATTAACATTTTATACTAACCATAAAAGTAATTTCTCACTAACATACATTGACGCGTTCAACTCCGGCTACTGGATATGTACCGTCTTACCTCGTATCTATGGACACATTTTCGCAGGCAGTTCCGTACCATTATATTTTAATAAAATGTATTTTAGTGGTTAATAGATAAGCACAATTTACTCATTTAACAACCAGTCAAATTAAAAAAAAGTTTTTGTAATTCAAATTAATTATGGTGATGAATATTTTTAAGGTTACCCTATTGGTGTAAAATAATTGTGTGTAAAATATAAATTGCACTTCAGTAAAGGTCGGCCCCACTTCGACTCTTCGACTCTTCGACTACTATAGACTATAGATCTAGTTGGTTTAGAATAATATCATACTCTTCTTTCTAGCTGTGGGGTCACTTACATAAAACTATTGCTGTACTATACGTGCGAGACCATACCGAAGCAGTGCACTTAAAATTTACGTTTGCTCACAAAATCAAAAATACCTAACGTACGAGAAAACTAGCGAAATAAGGTTATTATCTAATAATAATGATTCCATCGTTTCACTCTTTATCTAATAACAATGAATGCCATAGTGCCACAGTGTGTGTATCGTTCTATTAAAATACCAAAAGCTAGTGCGTATTATATGAAAAAATTATCTTCCAATTTACCAAATGACATAATACTCAAATAAAACGCGCCAACGGCTGTACTGGCGGGGGTCAGAGATAGTCTCGGATCACGATTATTTTCCAGTGCCGACTGTCACGTGACTAGGTTCATTCTTTTAAAATAACCGATGTAGCAATTATCAATTCAAAAATATTAGATACAGTAATGTAACACTTGTTGAAAGCTCATGGAACGAACAATCGGTTTATAAAAATTTCTAAATGCCTTGGCTTTTTTGTAATATAATGACGGGAACTCTACAAGAAAAAATACAAAAATAAAGATATTTCACTTCTAGATTTTTTCTATGTCAATACAACATTTAAAATCTAATAGAAACATTTGAATCCTTGCGAATACAAAATACACACACTCAACACACATGCACATCTCCAGGCCAGCTCTCCAATGTACGGGGACAGCTAGGGATGTCCATTAAAAAATATGTATTATTTTTTTCGTAATCAAATATCGTTATATTGTTATATCGATATTTTCGATGTACCGTAATTCGTAATTAATGTATTTTCGTTTAATCAATTACACTAAACTGTTTATAAATAAACTCAGCGATATATCGCTTACATATACCGACTTTTTATGAAATATCGATATATGCAAGGGGTTGATGTTTAAGTTATGGACTTATTTGTAACATATTATGTTAATATGATAGGTATTGTTATCATAATTTGAAACAACAAGTACACAAAATGTTAACTTTTATTATTTGCTCACAATTCATATGCAAATTTGTCTTTTTATACGTTCTATTGGTCTGTTAATTCTATACGCCGCATGTTAACAGAATCAATTTCTCTTTTGTACATTGTATAGAAGTCAAAACAAGTTTGCGCCAAGCATTCGGTACGGTGACATCGACACTGGATGTCCTCGATGCAACATGAAAATGCAATATTGCTTTCAGAGAGAGCAAAAACGCTGGGCCACAGACAATGGAAAACGTTGCGTCCTCAATAGTAGAGATCGGTGTGGGATTGCCTATTTGGGATACAGCTCCCTATTTGGAAGGCTGCGGTACCAGATCGATATCATCCGGCCCGTCAACCAGCAGTCACCTACGAGTTTTATATTAATATCACTATCTCCTATTCGTAACTATGTTTGCAACCAACCAACTAAAAAAAAATTTAAGTTTTTGTGCCTTGAAATAGTGAGCTTAAACGATTTCACTACAAGCATTACAGTGAAATTATTTTTATTTGGATCGAACACCAATTAAGACAAATAGTTGTGCCCGCAGTTTCACTTGCCTAAACACTGTCCCAAGTGAAGTTTTCTTAGGTAGCTAGGTATAAAGGGTGTTTTTATGTTAATCCATATTGTTATCTATATAGACGTCAAATTTTATCCAAATCCGTTCAGTAGTTTCGGCGTTAAAAAATATTAAACGTGCACACATTTTTTTAAAATATTCGTCGGCTTATGCAACTTGTAGACTACAATATAAATAAACCTATTTTATTAGTTTAGTCTCAATAGAAAGATTAACATAGTAAAAACAAATAATTATTTTCATCTGTTATTTCTAAATTTTAAATGATTTGTTGTTCTGATAATAAAGTAGCTAAACCGATACTATACTATGAGTAACAATTCTGTACAAACATGTATACACTTGAACTAAGATCCCACAACTTGCAGAATAGGTAAGTAGATTCTAACCGCTGCCCTACATAATATTTATCAAGTCTTGACTATACTTTATATATATTTATCTCTGACTGTCCCTCGCGCGGATATTACCAAAAATATGGCAATGAGTTATTTACAAAAATACAAATGTTTCGACGTCGTAAACGCTACTCGTTGACCTACCATGACAACAAATTAAATTCATGACAGAACCTCTGTCGGGACAGCCAACAATTTCAATAACTTCAGCAGCTAGATAAGTGTATACTTCGATTTTTTTTTTGCGCACATTTATTACATCATCGAAGTTTCTCATAATCATGTATATAGTTTTGAAAATATTATATAGTCTATGATCATTAAAGATGATATAGAATTGTAATAGTAAAAAAAATTCTACTCAATTCAAACGAACCAACAATCAATAAAATGTTTCCTCTTTATAATATTAGTACAGATATGGAGTGTGCAGTCATCCGAAACATTAAATATTTGAAAATATAAAAAAAAAACGAATGTCCTTTCGACCATACGCCGCGTAATCGTAGATGTGAATTAAAACTTAATACTGACTTAGTTTTATTATATGCACGGGCTATAAGAGAAAAAGGGAAAGAAAATGTGTGCTGGCATCTCTCTCTCTCTCTCTCTCTCCTCTCCAGTAATACACTAAACGTAACTCTCTCCCTTTATATCTTTAGTAATTTATAATATATTATCCCTTTCAACTTCCGTGTGTGTCGTTTCCGTAACGCTCTCGTCACGTCACCATTTTACTCCACAAGTTAAGTTTACGCAAAGAAACACATAAAAAAAACTATTCACTACTCAACTGTACCTAAGTCAAACATCAGTTTTTATGCAAACAAGTAAAGCTAATATTTAACCGCGCCATGTGTACTCTGTTATTAGAGCTTAAACCTTAATCACTTATTTCACAAGAATGGTTAAATAATTATTTGCGTAACATGAAATTAGCATTGATGTCGGTCGCCATGTTACGAGATATGTTAAGTCGTGATCCATTACTTTGTCAATAATTACGTTTTTTACGGAATCGGTACGCTGTCATCATTACGCCCACAAACATCCGTAAATGTGTTACGCAAGTGTATTTTATACTATACCTTTTTACTATGACGACGACGCGCAACGAACGTTAGCATAATTCCTATGCCGATGCGTTGCCATCACTTTCACCTCCCCGCCAATGGGCTAATTAATACTCACAAATCGCACGAAACGCGACATCGAAGATTTCACATTACGCATAGGTAATCTTTTCCTATCATAGTCCACGCCTGCCTCCTAATGGACTGTCGTACTCATAAAACGATGTGCTAACGAGGTCTCAATATTTTACTGATTGATTTTTATGGATATCAATTGGTAATTTGAACCTATCGATATCCAAACTTAGGAAATGGATATCCGACTTTTTGCTTGTTCCAAAAAAAATAAAAGTGTGTGCGTGAAACTTTTTTGACGTATCGACAGTAAAATCTTTATAAAAAAAATATATTTCGTCTCGTTCTACGTTTGAAGAAAAAAACGACACTAACAATAGAGAAATGATATTTAATACGTTGACAGTTTTATTATAACGCACTACGGTAACTTTTTTGAATAACTAAATTGTTGACTGTAGCTAACTTCAGGGTGTCAGTTTTTCGTGACGGTGTGCGCGCACATATTAAAAATTTACTCTAATTTTTTTCCTGGCGCGCCAAAAGTTGTATGACTTCACAAACCTATCTGTATTTTCTTTGACGCAATAAAAGCTCAAAGAATCTTGTTAGAAGTAAGTACCCGGTAAATTAAAATTGACGGATAGCATCAACTGCATTACTCCTTTCAAGCAGCTCGTAACTTACCTGAAACAAAAATAATGAAACTTTGTTATACGGATTTATGGTAGCGAGTTCATTGCTAAACATTACACAAGTAGAATAATTTATACCTCATCCTTCGATCAACTGTATAACTAGATTGAGAATCCCTTATAAAAAATTAACATTGTTATCATAATTTTAATATGTACAAAGAATTACGAAAAAGTCCTAAGAATTCATATAACGAAAAAAGATAAAACATTATTAAAGTGTACCCAATCTTAAAGTGGGATGACATTTGACAAAGTCGTTTGTTTAATGTGAATTATGTATCTTATCTAGTCGTATGGTTGATTGAGTGTATCCGAAGTAACCAAATGTTGGACTGGCGATTGATTAAGTTGGCGGGGAGCCGCTGGGTGCGCGTGGCTCGTGGCCGTGACCTGCGGCACTCCGCGGGGGAGGCCTACGTCCAGCAGTGGACGTCGTCCGGCCTACGTCCAGCAGTGGACGTCGTCCGGCTGGTGGTGATGATGATGGTGACGATGAGGGTTAATCAAATGTAAATAGAATCACAAAATCTCAGATACTATAACGTATTGGGGCGTGCGGTGCGTATTTGGGGGTTGAGTACAGGGGTAGACACGCGAGGGGCTGCTAGTGTAGGCATCATCAACATTATCAGCCCTTATCGGACTGCTGGACATAGGCCTCTTTCGATGAACGCCAAGACAGCCAAGCGTAATACTAAACATTAATCCTGCGGACTCAGCTTGTCGTTAGAAACAATCTGAACTTCTAACAATTTCATTAAAAAAGAATACAGCACTCATAAACTGCTGCGTCCACTATCAAAGAGAATTAAAAGGCCTAATAAATTATATAAGTCAGGAAATTAAAGTAGACATATAAATTCCTGATGGCGTAGAAAATAAATAAATGAAAATTGTGAAACTTTAAAACATTGTAACAGATAGAAACTGTTTATGTCTGAATTATGCCAGGGGTACCTAAAGGCTGCGATGAAACTATGTGTGATCGCCGACTCCACAAGGCTTCCTCTGATAGAATAATATAAATACTAATGCTATGTTTTGTTATTTCACGATAAAGCTACCGAATAGGTTTGGATTAATTGTGGCAGTCATCTTCATCGTGTTTGCATAACAATTGTGCGGATGTGTATTGGCGTTACCGTTTAGGCTTCGACGGCTACTGCCTGCTACACAAAACAAAGATAAAAACAAACAAAATAGCCTGTGATTGAGAAACGTTGACCAGACAGTAGTCGCACTGTTACCACGTGGGCGACCAGGGCGTCGCTCTTGCCCGCCTCAATCATAGCAAATAAAATAAGAACATAAATTCATTAGCCAAACATATAACATGGCGGACGTAGTCAGGTTTGAGAAGAACTACTCACAATTAAAAACTAGTAGTAAATAGCAATTCTCTAGTAGTTGCATTAAAGTGCCGCTGGCAGCCAAATACGTCTTACGTATATGCTGCCACTACAAAGTAACAGCTGTTCCTACTTTCGTTTTTCTGCGGTTCATTTCCGACCGCCAATTTGAAGGAAGGAGGGACTGGGCACCTGATCATTTGCGCCCTTATACTACAAAAAAATCCTCATCCATTCATCACATAATCCCAGATTCTATTCGGTTCGGGTCGAAACAAAGCGTTATTGGGTTTTCTTTCCGAGGGGATACATCTCGCTCAAATGACACCGCACTAATGTGTCATTTAGGTTGTCGCGTTTCATGCGAGTCTGTGAGTAGCCACTGGCCCCTTTGAGGTTAGGATGTAAGGAGGGCAACGCATGTGCATGACCAGAATAATGTGGATGACCATTGGTGTTGGTAATTGTCTAGTTGGTAAGTAAATATTAAAAAAAAAACAACCGAGTGACATATTGAAAGCGGCCGCGTCAATGACCAGGTGATGATAACGCGGCAAATTATAAAGCGAGAAAATAAAGTATCCCACGGCCCCAGGGTGCCGTGACTCCTCTCACGGATCCATCACGAAATATTACTCGCATCTTATTAAGTGTTATGAAAGGTACAAGTAAGCGACAGTACCATTTAAGGAAAATCGGGCGCCCTTTAAGAGCTCTCTGCTATGCCGCCTCACAGACTCCGCCATTTTAAATGCATTAATGTGTTACAAAAAACATGCGATGGAGAATTAAAAATTGTAATGCCCAAGATATAAATTGAGGCGCAGTGTGCTTAAAGTTTTATAAAAATGTATCCTTACAGTAATCTCAACAAATCCTAAATCAATAAAGTAATGATTGTACTGTTTTCCTAGCCACATTATATAAGTATACGGAAACAAAATCTCAGAAACTACTATGGATAGAAGTAACATTTCTTGCATTTTTAGGATTTAGGATTTTATGAAATTCGACCCCTAACTGTGTATTTTTGACGATGGTATACGGAGATAAAAATGGGGGGAGTTAGTAATTAATATGTTCAAAGAACAGAGGCTTATTTTACTTGCTTCAGCGTCAAAAAATTATATTGGATTTTTAGTTAATGTCACCCCTCAATGTTTTTGTCGATTAGTGAAAGATGGTTAGATCAATATTTTCCCTACAAACTACCTGGAAACTTACCTCTTTATAATATTTTACATTACATTACAGCATCCAGTCACTTTCACTGCGTGACCTGCCTATTTCATATTTTACACTTTTGTCTTGTATCTTAGACCAGACACTTGTGTCTGATGTATTTATTCTTTATTTTGTATCTCTTTAAAACCCTATCATACTGTTTTCCATGGCTCCTTGGCACATGGAAAGCCTGGTACTTGCTTCACTACAATACATTAAAATTGGTAGTATACATTTATCTTATATTTTGCTTTTATTTTATACATGCAAAGTTTTACTTTATAATATCAGTAAGTATAAATTATACTTTTAAAAGTTTTATATAAAATAAGTGACAATAACAATAAGTAAAAATTTTACGATAGCTCAATAATTACTGGTTTCACCTCCCGTGACTATGCTGTGTGGTTGCTGTGAAGCTTCTGAAATGTCGGGCTACATAAATAATTTCATAAACCGCGATAAAATCCGTAAAAGTAGTTTTATTGTAATGTCTAACACTCGCGTAAACTTAAGACATCAATATCGATATCAAAAAAAATTTCAACTCACAAATATCACGACACAATTTCAAGAAACAAAACATTTTCACCGATTCAACCTGTCAAAGTGTTAACACACTACGGTCGAGACACGCAACATATTATTATCACGTCCGAGAAGGTTTATCTCTCAATTCTCGGATAATTTCATAAAGACAAGAAGGCGTGTATTATACGGGAGGTCTCGGTTAAAGAAACCACTAATTGCTAGCCGTAAGGACACTGATCGATACAACGATAATGTACTTAATACCGGCCCCGTGTCTTGAAACATTTCATTTTGTCTCACTAAAACGTACTTACACGGTGCGTGAATAGTGCTCTCTTACTCCGGTGGTCGCCTTGGACCGTAATCGCACTTCTTCATAGCCTCCGGTTGTAGTGTTGACGTATTACAAAATTTAAGACGATATTATTCTAGTTTGCGATGTTTTTCTCGACAAAGCAGTCATCTTTATTTTTATTTCGCGGGGAAATGCATTTACACACTTCCACCTGTCCTGGTTGAGATCCGATAAGTGTGTGGGTCTCACAGATAAGCCGAATACCCAATAAAACCCTGCGGGAGCTGTTAGCCACCTGTGTTGAGATGCCCCAGATCGGCAACAAATCATTCATAAATCATAAGCTAGTATGTTATAATGTTAACAGAAATTGTGAATCTAGTAGGTCTAAACGATACATTAGCTAGTCGTAAGGACACTGATCGAAACAAAGATAATACACTTCACACCGACCTCGTGTTTTGAAACATTTCATTTCGTCTCACTAAAACGCTCTCACGGTGCGTGTCTAGTGCAAAAGAACTCGTCGTCTTGCTTTTCCAGTATTCTTGTTCTAGTGTTGGCGTATTATAAATTTTCATGCTTTAATTACGATATTATTCTCGTTTGTGTCATGTTGTTACATATAACAATTGTATAACTTTTACAAAATATGAACTTGGTAAATACACACAATCAAGCTCCTATATACCAAGAAAGCATAGACCACAGGTAGGCGCCACTTTCACGGCCACGCTTTTTTCGTTTCATAGGACATTCGTGTATCGTTGGAAAGAGGCCTCGTTGAATATTTTACTTGCATAGAGTTAGTGAGAAGATATTTAAAGTATGTTTTGCCAAACTTTATCTATGATTTTATAACGTTTATCGCTCCTGGGAACATTTCTCTTCGACTCACTAAACTTACTTATAAGTCGGGAAAACCTCTAGAAACCTCTAGAAACGGTATAATAGTAATTTAACAGTTTGTTATAGTTTATACATGCTCGCTGGGTCCCGGGTACTATATTTTTAAATGCCGACCGCATATTATCTCTACCTTCAGTTATAATAGTCCTACAGTCCTGATGTGCACACCACATTATATTACTTTTAACGGTCTAGAATCTTCTTTCTAGAATTATGTACTTTATTTCAGACAGAACGCTCAAAGATCTTCAATCCTCACATATTGTACAAATATGTTGTAGAATTCCAGTAATAACATGGAAAATCTAAATATTGACGTATACCTTTAAATTTTCTAAAACTGTTTTAGTATCTACCTACGTTCTGGAAACATCATTCAATGGTCTTTAGTCTTAAATTATTCTACAAAGATTTTCTAGAAATCATATTGAGAATGTATATGTACATTACAAATACCTTAAAAAAATTTCAAACAATTTCAGTAATCAGTACCTGTACAGTACCTACATTTTAGAAACATTATTCAAAAGTATTCAGTCTTCACATTTTTACAAAGATATTCTAGAAATAACATTGTGAATTTACATAAAAATGCTGTACACAACAAGGTTAGTTAAATTTATTTTATTTAAAAAAATGATATACTATTAAGAAGGTGTTAAAACTATAATTTATCGATGCTCCTTTTTTTAAGATCCCATCCGTTTTGGAATGCAAGCGTCAGATAGAATCGATGTGGACGCAAAGTGCCGCGTGTATTCACGCCCTTTTTGCCACAACCCTTAATAAACAATTTCCATTCGTGAACAAGGACGGCTAGTTTCCATATTTAAAAAGCAATCTAAAACATCCAACAATAATTTATGTGTTAATTCTGATTATAAGATTCTATCGAGTTTTTACCATGTATTTTGCACGAGTGTTACTGACGGAAATTGTTGCTGAGATAATATATATTATGTACACAGATATATCGGTTAATTTAAGATCCACAGAGGCCTAGAGGTTAGCGTTTCGGACTTCCACTTGAGTGGTCCAGTTTGGAACCCCGAAATCGACCCATGTACCAATGACTTTTCCTAAATTAAGAAGTGTGTGGTGTCTGCCCCGCACACCAGACACTATAAAGCGCAGCATATTAAGATGCCGAGTACCTGCGAAAACCGCCGCGAGTGCCATCAGTGCCGCATTTGGTGTGGCGCTCCGGAACAACAAATCATTAGAGCACCTCGACTGCTAGTCAGTCCCCTAAGGGACCGACGCCTCCTCTACAGAAGGGTTGCCCGGCACCACAGGCACCACTGCAATTTCTCCTGCGCAACCCACATACTCGGCTCATGTTTATCATGGCGTAGTTGTATAGATATAGCTTACTAGTAGCGCCCTGAGGTTTCACCCGCATAACTTTCACCCCTTAAATAAGGGGACCATTTCATACCCCTAGATATTCAATTTCTAAAAATCCTTTCCTTAGTACTCACTTACATTATGAAGGGTTTCTAGTTATAGTAGCTTCGGCTGAGCGTTGTCAGTCAGTCAGTGCGTCAGTAACGGAAACGTTTTATATAGACGTATGTGTGCAAGTGATATTAAAATTATCTTGCGTTAAATAACAGTCCGGAACGGAGCCAAATTTTTGGTTCACATTTTCATAGTAGGAGATAAACGAGGAGACAGAGCCTCTTGATGACTAACAAAAGCTTAATTTTATAACGCAAGCTGTTTCTTAATTCAATAATTTATAATTTACTGCTCCTCCCTCAGTGAGCCACACACATGAACCGCAAGAACGCAATAGGAGTTATCACTCGAAACGCAAAAGTAATTTATAATGTATGATAAATAGCCACTATACGTCGATACCTACTTCGGTCGTATCCGCCCATATCAGTACATGGGACCAGTATTTACATACGTTCCATACGAAGTAAATTAAATAATTTAATTAAAATGCACCATTGGAGAGGAGAATACCCCCACCCCCAATTCAAGCCCAGGGTGACGTTAGGTTAGTAGGAGGCTTCAGCGACCTGGTTGCTTCGTATCCCGTCTGCTTTATCGTGACATTGAAATAGATGGGAGCACCGAACAGCGGTCGCGCCGAGTGATGGTGGTACCATCAAACGGATCGGCGACAGGCAGCAGTGACGCCGGTTCCAAACCTAATCTGCGATTGCCAATCCGCCTGGTCAGCATGGCAATTACGAGCACTTACCTTTAATGGACAGCAAAATTCGTCCCCTAGTTCCCGGTACCTGGCCACGGTAGCGGCTACGGTAACGGTGGAACAAGGGGTGCTAAGAATCTCCGGGCTACGGATCGCTACCACCGATTTGACCTGGCTACGGATAACGGACGAACGCTTCGAGTAGATAACCACTTGGTTGAGCTTGAGGCTGAACTGGGAAAAAACCGATGACACATTCGGAGGTTATGTGAAGTCTTAAGACAAGGTGAAGACACCATAACTCTGCTATCGGGTCAACAATTCCACTTCAGGGAAGACGACACTCCATCACAAGATGGCGTGAGATTCCCTCGAGAGAACAAGTCCCTCCTAGGTAACATCGTCGAAATCTGGTGTGTCGAGTAGGGTGGCTTGTCTCTCTCTCTCTCGTACTGAAACTCACTAAGATGTACAGCCTCAAAATGATACAAGTATACGCACCAACCTTGACACATTCAGATGACGACGTGGAGGCAGCTTATGAGAATGTCTCAAAGTGTTATATAACAACTGTAAGGCCTACTTTTATGTTGTCATGGGGGACTTTAATGCCAAATGCTGGTAAACTTCCTCGAGAAAGAGGGCCTCTTCTTAATTAACTCTTATTTTAAGAAGAGACCCCATAGGAAGTGGACATGACAGAGCTCCGATATTGTGACAAGGAACGAGATTAACATTATAATGACGGAGAGAAAGCGTACATTTAGGGATGTCTCCGTGATCAACAGGTTTAAAATTGGAAGTGGTCACCGATGGGTTAGAAGCTCTCTGAATATGGGCTTTCGACGCGATGTCCGATTAGTACAGTCAACAATTAAAAAACCGAATTAAGAAACCGGTTCGATGCCCTAGATAGGACGGAAACTACAATGGCAAGGAAAAGCTTAACTTTCGGATGAGATGCTTGGACTTATGAGGAAACGCGGGACACACGAAGACGTTTCGTTTGCCGATGTCAAGCTTCCTTCTAAGCAAATTCGCAAATTAATACGCAGAGACCTTCGCTGCTGAAATACGCATCGGGTTACCGAAGCAAATGAGCAGAATAGAGGGTCGAAGGTCTTTGTGGAGAAACTTGGAAGATGTCATCTGACAAATGTTAGTACCGACTCTGAGGTAACGTTACTTCCAAGCCTGAGAAGTTATCTGTTATCGCAGCTTTCTATAGTAAGTTATGTACGTCGCACGTTCCTCATCCCGATACCCTGAATAACGATCCGCGTGCAAGACTGACACGAAATCTGTCAGGCGATCTTTCGAACGTCAGCTCTAGTAAGATTAGTCTAGGGCTTGCGCAGCATAAAGTGGAAAACGCTCCGGGGAAGGACGGAATTACAGTCGAGCTTCTTAGGACAGGAGGCGAACCTGTGTTACGAGAGCAAAAAAAGATTTTTAATTTTGTACTTTAGCGGGGCGTAGCTCCCAAGGCATGGCTTGGAGGTGAAGTTGTATTTTTCTTTAAGAAGGGTGACAAATCATTTCTTCAAAATTACAGACCAATTTCACTTCTTGGCCATATTTTCAAGTTATTCTTCTCAAAAGTCTTGACGAATCGTCTCATCACAGTGCTTGACAAATTCCAATCACCGGAGCAGGCTGGGTATCGCAGAGGATTTAGCACCTTGGACCACATTTTCACCATAAGACAAGTTGTACAAAAGACACATAAGTACAATCAGCATCTGTGCCTTGCCTTTGTGGACTATGAAAAAGCGTTTGATTCTGTTGAAACCTGGGCTATTCTAGAAGCTTTACAGCGGTGTCAGGTCGATTGGCGATATGTCAAAGTTCTGAGAGTATTGTATGATTTTTCTTATATGTCCGTTCTGATTCTGGGAAATCAAACAAAGCCAATCCAATTGCATCGAGGAGTGTTACAGGGGGGTGTCATTTCTTCGGGGAACTGTTTAAGAATACTTTGGAGGACGTCTTCAAGAATTTAAACTAGGCGGAATGCTGTATAAATATTAACGGCGAGTAGCTCTCACATCTTCATTTCACCGACGATATCGTTGTGTTGGCCGAATCGTTGGAAAGCTTGCAGGAAATGTTGCATGGCTTAAATGAATCTTCCCCACGTGTTGGTCTTAGGATGAACTTGGACAAGACAACGGTCATGTTCAACGAATACGTTCTCCCTGGGCCGATCAACGTCGATAGTGCTGCTCTCGGAGTCGTGGACGAATACGTCTACCTAGAGCAGCCATTGCAATTAGGTAGATATAACTTCTAGAAGGAAGCGGATAGACGGATTCAGTTTTGAGCAGCATTCTGGAAGCTTCGTCACATTCTCACATTCAGCAGCATTCTGGAAGCTTCGTCGCATTTCATAGCGCAGAGCTTGAAGACAATTTTATACACCGCATGTTAACAGAATCAAGTCAAGTCAAGTCTTTAAAGTCTTCAAACAATTCGTTCTCCCCGTGATGACTACGGTGCCGAAAGATGGCCTCTTAATTTTGGATTGGTCCGCAAGTTTGAGGTGTCTCAACGGGCTATTGAACGTGCTATGTTAGGTGTATGATAAAATTCATAAAGAAGTCATAAGGCAGAGAACTAAGGTATCCGATATCACGCGACGAATAGGCTCGCTGAAGTGTCAATGGGCTGGTCACACACTCAGAAGAACAGACAGCAGATGGGCCAGTAAGGTTCTGGAGTGGAGCCCGCATTTATGAAAACGAAGTGTTGGTCGACCGTCACCAGGTGGGAAAACGATCTCAGTACAGTGGCTGGTCCGGGATGGATGCGAGTAGTAGGAGGTCGGTCGTCTTGGCATTCATTGAAAGAGGCCAATGTCCAGCAGTGAACCTATAATGGCTGATAATGATGATTGGAGGAGTGGAGGTCCACATACAATAATGGATGTCTACGCGCGTCGATAGTCATCCAAAGGCTCTCGTATTTGCTCCCCTGTACAAAAAAAAACATATATTAATTTTTATAGAAGTAAACTTAAAAATGTAACAAATGTCGTACATAAAGTACCGTAAAAGTAATGATAAACACGAAAACAGCTACATTTAGCGTAAGCCGAATGCTATAAAATACAGTATCCAAACCGAAGAGCGTAATTTTGTATGTATTATGCCGTCTCAGCTTTCCCAAGTCGGGAGACAACAGAAATCGTCTCAGGAGGCACAAATTGCTTGCAGTTACGTTGCATGCATTATTTAAACTCGTCATTGATATACAATACAAGATTCACATCTTAGAATATTCATCTAGCTCATGTTTAGGTTATTGAAAGAAAGAAAGAAACTAAATCCATTGGTTACAAAAATCATCACCCTGACAGTGTTACACAACTTCTGTTAATTGTTAGTGCGACCAATAGAGGTGACGTTTCCTCGCATCAGTATATGACGATATGACGCTGATTTTAAGAGAATGTGTAAGGTTTCGTAGATTCATCAAAGGAAATTCTGGATACAAATAGGGATAGTTGAAAATCAAAGGGCAGGCTGTTGACTAGTAAGAGCCTATCGGGGAGTTACCTCACGATTACATCATTCCGCCACAGCGACAGCTATGCTATTGTATTCCGTCCGGTTTGTGACTAATGAAGAAGGGAATCACATTGTAATAATACGAATATCTATGCCGTTCGGTAGTAATCAAAAGGCTATTCGCTCGCCTCCTTATGAAGTGCAAAAGGACTCTAAGGCTCGCGGTTGTCCTATAAATACGTGTTCTAATAATATAAAATGGATCCGTGGGAATATAATACTAAATAACAGATACGGCTGACTTTGATTTTTCCTGTTTTGTTATTTATGAAACTCCGAGGAGAATTACCCCCTATCAATGGAAGGTAATTCCCTAGCCATGTTTAAATGAATTTCCTTAACGGTTAAAAGGCATAACCGACAATATATAGAAAACACTTTTATGGTAGGAAATCTAAATTGATCCACGCTATAATACATCATATACAGAGGTTTTATTAAATTTACAGCAAATTTAACTTCGTTATTTATATATTAACATATGCATCACCCCATGGTTTCACCCGCGCAACTTCAGTCCTACTAGTTGTAACGTCATGGTATATGGGCCTATAGTATTATTCGATTAACGGACTATTCATCATAAAAAAAAACTGTTCGGGGCAGTAGTTCCTGAGATTAGCGCGTTCAAACAAACCAACAATGTTCATGTTACTAATTATAGGTAAGTAATAACGATATGAGCTTTAATAAAATATTTCTATTATAAAAATATATTTTTGGCTCGTTGTAATATAATTATAATATATCCACGCATGCCGTCCTTATAAGAAAGTAATAATGTGATAGTGTACGTATGTCGCGCGGTGAGTCAGTAAAGCGCATTGACCCTCGCCACTCAGCAGCCGCTGACGTATGCATACACACTCATACACATACACATGCATTCATGCATTAATGCATTACATAATCAAACGCCAATATTCGTAGTAATTAAGCTCCACCCCAATTTAACGTCGGCAAAAGAGTTAAGTTACGGGCGTACGGTCGACAACAAAATATTTTAATAAGACGCAGCGCTAACTTCATGCTGTATGTATAATCTATTAAAGAGTGCTAAAACGGTATATTCTCTATTATTTGTACCAATCATAGAGAATAGAAATCCCACCAAAAACTGTGATATTAATTTTAAAAATTAGCTGTGCGGTTGTCCTGTTATTCCAGGTTGCATATCATTTAGCTCATTTCAGACTGTTGTCTAAATTTGTGCGAAACTTCATCCAAAATTCATTCAATAGTTATGCGATATAATAATAGAAACAAAGTTTCGTATATATAACATTCATAGGTTTAAGAACTTTATTGCTCAGCGCGTAAGACTTTAAAACATAACGTCGCAAAAAATTCCTCAGCCTTTTCAACTGCATAAGGTAATCGACTAGTGGTATCGACTTATGATATTTTTGCAAGAGATAGTGCCATGCTACATTGCAGCGGAATTGGGCCGGTACGTCCGGGGAGGTACCCCTCGATCACATAATAATGCCGTAATATGATATCTTGTGTCGCGCTTCGTGCGGTTTGTGAGTTGCCGTTGGCCCATTTGGGAGGGGGGGGGGAGGCAGCGCATCGTCATAGTAATAATGTGGATGTTCATGGGCGTCGGTAGTCGTAAAAAAGGCTTCGATTTCTCGTTTGCCCCCCTATTCTATTTAAAAAAATATTAGTACCTAACGACAATCGACACTTAATCTTCGCAGACATCCAAACAAATGGGCTTTGTATAACATTTTACCACGCAGGAAATACTAACTTCACGCCAAAGTTGTCTATACATATTATAAACAATGTCCCCAAATGGTTTCGGTCTGTATTTTATCGATTTTCTCTAAAACTACAGAACGGAATTTCATGCGGTTTTCAACAATAGACAGAGTAACTCCTGAAGGAAGCTTATGTGTATAATTTGTTTAGTTTAGGACCCCGTCACTCATGTACGTAGCCGGGCGGATTTAGTGCAATGATTGTCATGCCAATTGCACTGTAATGCAGCAATATCCTTAGCAGTACTTTGTTGCCAGAAACTAAACACAGTTCGCACGTACAAAGTGCATACTTTACGGTGGCCATACTCACGTCACCGCAATGGTGAGTGGACTTCAAAATAGCACACACCGAAAAATATTCCACACATGTGCAATTGTGCTTATTGTTTTTTTTTTTTTTTTGCTTAGGACACAATGCTTTAAATTCCATTCGCATAAACATTAAACGGGTACTAAAACACTTTTTTATATGTACGGAAAACGGTTTTTACAAAGCCTGTATTGTATGTCTTGTCGATCAGATGTATGTTTGCCCCATATAAAATAACAAATGCAGTATATAATCGCATATTGAGAGTTTTAATCAGCTGTTATATAATCATCTATCGAAGTTATAAAGCCCATTCAAAATTTTACCGGAAAGCCGTAGCCACTTTTTAATTTTAGAGGACGTATATGAGAGTAAAAATAAGTTAGTAGATGTGTAAATGGTTCGCGAACCCTTGGTTGAGAAATCCTTGTATTAACCAACGCGTTAGGGGTCTTCTAGTCCGACCTTTCATCATTACTTGCCTGAATACCACCTACTTACCTACTTATAACAAATGATTGTATAAAATTTTAAAGGCCACACTAGCTTATTAACGACATAACAGTGACTTTAACAAGTGGTCAACTCACCTCCAACTATTCAAACATTAATTTTATTAATCTGTTTCATCGTTCGTAACACAACAAAAAAATCATAACAACAAAATGGGAAAAACGCGTAGATCGTCTGTAACGCATTGCATACTCTTGGAATTAAGAGCCGTGAGGGTCGATTGTGTGTCGATACTGTCACATGACTAATGGAGCAGGCGCCGATCGTCGATATCGACAAATAAAAATATAGCGCCCGCCCGCGCCGATGCGTTGCGTCGATACGTTGGATGCGTTGTCCCACGCGTTTTCACTAACACGTAACGCCAACGCATCGTTGCGGATCGCTGTTTTGTCTCTGACAATAATTGTTTGTGATACTTTAAAGTGATGCGAGAATGCTTTTTGGTTTAAACGCCTTCACTTTTATTGCCTGTATAAATGTATGCCTACCAGAAGTTGTTTGAATGTTTGTTGAAGACACAATGTTGTGTTCTCAAGTTTTTATGTGTTTGTTATTGTGTTATATAAAAAGTATTAATTGGGATTTAAACTATTCGTCTGTTTTGATCGCACGAAAGCTATCCTGAATCCTGGCATAAATTATTTTACATTTATAAGTGATGTCAGTAATAATATATTTTACTCCATTCAAAGTCTGGTTAAGTCAATGTAGGAAGGTATTTGTTTAGATATATAATACAAACATTATATACGAGTATATATGACATTTTTATGCTTCCCCGCCTTAATCCTTCGTGGTTAGGGTATTTTTTTAATTTCCAATGTGAACTCTTGGACTAATTTCATGCTTATATCAATCACTGCATAAAATCAAGACATCAATGATGCGTAAGCGTTAGTTGTCATATTGCAGAACGTCTCGCAATGTCAATTCGGCTAATCGTTGGACGGCCACGTTTTTGAAAATGGCTAGCCGACTTTATAAATAAATGCCAAAATGGCCCGCATTCAATGCTACTCGCAGTACATGCGACACAGAAGTTTTACTTCGCATGAAATATGTCTATAAAGATTCCTGCTGATATTATAAACGCGAAAACGTCTAATATATACGGACGGACTTAGCCGATATTCGGGACAATTAAATATTACAATCTGAACTAACATAACATTTTCTCCAGGAAAAGCCCACCTTGGGGTAAATTTTACACGAGTGACAAAGGGCACGGCATATATAAGAAGTTATATAGACGCTGAATACAAACAGCTCTGTGAGCTCACTTTCGCTACGACATAATCTAGAGTGAGATAAATGTGAGTGGCCACATGAAATGATCTTCCTATATATAAAGCGTGTCGGGTGAGTCAGGAGCGTCTCACAGAAATATCTGCTGTTACTACTCACAGACAAACACACGACATCTACATTACAGCTGGTATGTTAATAAAGCACTGCTGATTCACTTCATTGTCCACGCTTAACTAAATAGTTACGATTGAAGTGTAGTAAAGTTGTTTTGTTCTGGCAGAATCACAGCTTCACCGCAGTCAGTATTACAACTAAAGTTAGTCTTTGTCGTACTATACATATTTCTGTGCTACTGTTTGGGAAGTAATTGATTCTAACGTTGAAGATATGACTGACTGACATAAGTCTTAATAGGAGATATTATGGCTATATTACCTGACTACTGGTGTAATGAGGTACATCTCGCTCACATGATACCGCCCTTGAGATGACTTTTCGTGTGGTTTATTAGTAGCCGGTGCCCCATTGGAGGGGCGGGGAAAGCACGGCAACGCAATTGTGGGGATGTCTATGGGCGTCGTATAAAGGTACGCTCAAAACACCCTCCTACTAACTCCGTCAGGAAAAAAAATAAAACTCAATAATAAGTAAAGAAGTAAACTTTAAGGAGGGCAACACATCGGCAAAACCTCATTTGTGCGGCTATTTATGGACTAAAAGACTGCGACTGCTCAATTAGCCTCCTATTCTATGAGAAAACAGTAAAATGAGACTACATAATCATCATCAGCAGCAGAACCCAGAAACGTCTACTACGGACATAGGCCTCCCCCAGGGAGCCCCACAAGATACGGTCACGAGCCGCTTGTATCCAGCAGCTCGCCGCGATCGTAGCCAAGTCATGAATACAGCGGGAGAGTATCATCATATATCCCTGCGTCATGGTGCGAGCCTTTTTCGTGACGTTGGAGATCGTAGACAAAGATGCCACTGAAGTCAATTGATCCCAGGGACTACTCACCGGATCCCTCTTAACATAAGACAGGACTAACGAGACGAAGATTGACTCGCTTTAGCATACGTGGCAAGGGGATATGATGGCAGCCCGCACAGTCCTGAAGTTGACTCGCTTTAGCATACGTGGCAAGGGGATATGATGGCACGTGGCAAGGGGATATGATGGCAGCCCGCACAGTCCTGAAGTTGACTCGCTTTAGCATACGTGGCAAGGGGATATGATGGCAGCCCGCACAGTCCTGAAGTTGATGGGGCTATTCTGTGTGTGGAACCGCTCTGTGAAGGTGGCGCCAAACCCTCGAGGTGCTGTGATGATCTACATTCCATGGCAACTTATCAATGGCATTGCTGATGGCATTGGGCATCATCTCCGGCAGTGTCGAATATCCCATGTTATTCGACACTGTCGCAAGCCTCGGACTCTACCGGACCCTAGGGCCATTCTTGTTCTCGAACTGTACTGTACTTATCTTGTAACGGGCGCAATTTTTTCTTAACACGATAAGGTCGTCATAAACACATCGGACAATAAAGTGAGTAAATTTCATAGTAAAGGTCTAGTCAGACTACCATTTCCTACGCAGCGATCCCTTGATTTAGTGTCGCCACGACTCCAATTCTAAAACCGCTCTACCTTTATTGCTATTAATTGTTATTTAGCTATATAATTCTGTATAGAAAGGAGTTATATAAAAGTTATTACTTTCCGACATAATGAAAACGTGCACTTTTATCTTAATACTGATTTGGTACATAAAATTCTAAAAAAAAAAACACTATTTTTTTAAACATCAAAAAACCTATTCAATGTTGAAGAGGGTTTATGATCATGAAGAAAAGAAAAAAGATATTGTTGATCACAGAATTATACTCAATTACATATTTTTGTTTTACAAAGATAAACTTGCGTACCGCGACCGATAGTAGTTTACTTAGTTTAGCGATACTTATTATTATTAGTATTAAGTACGACATTATGTATGAAAAGAATTTATTTTGCTTTAAAATATCGTGTAAGGTCGAAATGAGTTCCTGTAGTGTGTAAAAGTCCTGTGCATATGCCCTTAGCAACACACACTATATACAATGTATACTGATAACAGTTTATAGCAAGTTTAATCTACATTCCTGAAACTGTGTGGCGCAGTGGCGTTCATTGTCATGACGTTTGTTTTTTTTTTTTTGCCGCGTTGGACGAAGTTGGACCATCGATCAGGATTTCCCAAGTCACACTCCGGGGAGACCCTAGAGTTACCGACGCCGATTAGGCGTGAAGAGTTGTTCGCGATTTTCAGCGGAGATTGGTTTAAGTAGTAGGATTTCTTCAGTATAGATACTAGCCATCTGCTCAAGGCATGTTATTGTGTAAAAGTGTTGAGGTAGACAAGTACACTCTCTCTTCCCACAATTCCATAAACCAATGAGACAGCAGTATAACACCGACGGAAAGAAAGGTTTCGTCTCGGCTCTGGGACACAACACAACAATCACCTAACATCAGATTGTTATTAGAAATTGAATAATATCTTTTTTAGTCAGACCCGTGGCTCGGGGAAATAATTGAACATACTTAGGTGCCAGAGAGCACGTTCAACTACAAATCTTAAGCGACATACAAGTATATGTCGGACCAGGTATGGCCCCCACTCCCGAATAATAGGCCCATCGCCCCATCAATTCCCGTTAGTTACATCTCATCTAAAATTGACTACAAAACGCTAAATCGTTGCCTTTCTTCGCACCTTGGTGGATTATAAAATACTTTTCTCGATTGTTAGTGTGCTGATTTAATGTTTCCGTTCATACGTGAAATTATTAAAATCCGGCGCCCCAGTTATAGGCTATTTCCAGAGTCCCGGCATCAGGGTCGTGTCAACTACGTACTACGCATCTAATAATACACATGTATAAGTAGAAGTATATTTTTGTTGCAGTTTTGTGGAATCTCTTGCGACACACGATCACCCTTTCTAGGGTGCCGTAACCAAGTGGCACGAAAGTAACCCTTATAATTTCCTCTGTCCATCCGTCTGTCACAAAGGTTTTACTCGGAGATTATAGGTACTGTATGCTTGAAATATGGAAGGTAGGTGCAAATTTATAAACCACTACAAAATGATGTATGATTTTAAAATACTATGTGAGATATCCTTCTCGAGTGGTGCAAATTGCATCCTCTCCCCTATAATTTTTAAACTGCTGATGAGAAAATTGTAATAAGGAATTGAGATTATAGGACTCAATGAAAACTTTACATGAAAATTAGTTTGAACAAAATAGATTCGGTCGCTTAAGAGAAAAAAAAATGCTGGTACGGAACCATTCATAGGTGAGTCCGGCTCGTTCTCGGTCTGTGTTTTAATACTATAAGGGGCACAGTCAAATCATTCTGGGAAATACTGGCGCCCATATACATCCGCATATCTATGGGAATATCTATGCTATCTATATATATCCCTCTAAATCTACAGCTAGGCTTCTGTCGCGCAGGTTTCCCCAGCTCTACCCATTATCACTATCAGCTGGAGGAAGTACACTGCTGAACATAGAATTTCTCCAAAGAGCGCTGTCAAGTATAAAATTTACTTGGAGAGAATGGTTTCTCTACTTGTCAGGCACATCACCTTAATTCGAACATAATTACAGATATTTCCTATGCCACCATTGTGCCATCATCATTATCATTATCAGCCCTTATCGGTCCTCACTGAACGTCAAGACAACCGATCTCCTGCTACTCGCAACCATCTCACCTCTTGTGCCATATATTTATTAATTTTGAATGCGCCCCTGGGTACGGTAGCAGAATATTCTTTTCCTTTGAAGATGATACTGATTTCATTTTTTAGTTCTTTTTGAATTTTTAGTTCGTTTTAAATACTGATTTCACAATTGCGATCAGATGTATTGATTGATATTGCATATACCAAGCAGATTTTCCTGAAATAGAAGTTTTGGCCGTAATTCATTGAGGAATTTCCTTTGTAGTAGGCACTTCTTATCTTCAAAGCTACGCTAAAGTGGTTATTCATTGCAGGAATCGAACACAAACTCTCGTAGCCATAATAATCCACACCATTACGTAGTCATATATTACAAGGTACCGGCAAAGTTTTTGTAAATACTTTGCACGACGTTTCGACCGGGTCAAACCAGCCGTGAGTCGGCTTGAGAGTATTTAAAATAAGTATTCTAAATATCGTGTTAAAACCCGTTAGATACCTACATAATGTGTAACAATCGTGAAAGTCTCAAACAATTATTTCAGATCACTTCCTCACAAATGCAAGACATTGTTTTGGCATTTATGATCCACATAGAACCACATAACGAGCTGATAGTGATCGACATGTACATCAATTGCAGGCATTAGAAGAAATATATTTTAAAAAAGGATCTCCACGCCTGTTATCCCCGAAAAGGTAGGTAGAGGTGTGCTAGAACATCCAGAACTCGTAAATCCAAGGTATTGAGGCCCATGATGTCATAGGTGGCATGCCTATGGCCACTTCGGGCACATTCCAATCCCGGATATTGTAATGCGTGCTCAGAATAATCTGAGAAACATTTTAATAACAGTTGCCTGACCTGGGGATCGAACCCAGGACCACACGCGGCTAACGGTCTTAACAGGCGGCACCCGCACCGTTACACCACAGAGGAAATATAAATACAAGAAAATTGGTTGGCAGTAAATTACGCAAGCTGATCAAAGAGCGGTCGTAGGCGGGGCATTCGTTACGTCTTATTATCTATCTATCTATCTATCTATACTAATAATATAATGAAGCTACACCGCTGGGTGATGCTAGTAAAAGCTAAAGAATATTTTTGTTGCTTTGAACGCGGTAATATCTATAAGTAGAACTGGGATTTGTTAAAATAGTTGTATGTATGATAGCTACATTTATGGGCTAATACTGTGAGGTTACGACTAATTGGACCGGAGTTACGCGGGTGAAGCCGCGGGTCACTGCTAGTCTCGTGATATTTAAGACATGATCTCTGTATAGTAATCAAAAATAAGTGATTGAAACTTCTTATTCTGACGCCGTCGTTCATGTGAAAGAATGGCGTTTCATACAGTTTTAGCTATCGGTGGCCCATTGGAGGGGAGGAGGAAGGGAGAGCAACACGACAATAATGCGGATGTCTATGGGCGTTGGTCGTAAAATGGCTCCGATTTCCCGTTTGTCTCCCTATGAATATAAAAAAACAAAACATTTTGCCAACAAAGCGTGCGAAATTCAGCCTGATATAAATGAAACGCGCCGTAATTGTAGGCGTGTTCAAAGTCGTAATCTATTGATATTGGTGCTGCGCTAATTATATCGCGCTGTGGGACGACGTCAAAGTCACGTCAAATATTACGTGTCCGTCTATGACTTGCCAAGCGCATGGTGTGTTACAGAAAACGAGTTTGCCCCGTGTGGGCCTGGGACTACGGAAGTGACGCATATGAGTATACCCCCGTGGGGCCCGACACTACGAAAGTGACTTACGAGGGTACGCCCGTGGGGTCTGGGACTACGGAAGTGACGCGGATGATTTTGACCCCGTGGGGCCTTGGACTACGGTAGTGACGCGTATGAGTTTATCCCCGTGGGGCTTGGGACTACCGAAGTAACAAGTCTGAGTTTAGCGTATCGTTGGCAGCTGAAACTTTCCTTTCATCTATTTTATATTACCACTGTGAATTTCATAGTTACATTTAGTCTGCAATATGTACTTTAACAGTCTATGACATTTGACAAACGCCATGTAGTGTGGTACTGAAACCCCATACGGAAGTGACGCGTCTGAGTTCAACACATGTATAGAAACAGAAATTTTCCATAAGTCTTTAGATATTGATATTACTACTGTGAATGTGGTTGTTGTATTTTTTTTTGCCTGAGTTAATGAATAGTCCCTGACAACTCTTTAGTCACCGAGCTAGCGCTAACGCGTTTTGTAATAATACGGACATTGTCTGTAAAGGTTGGACAAAGCGAGTCTAAATGCGGAAGTGTGTATAAGAATATGTAATTTAATTACAACTCTTTCTGAAGTAAAGCTTCCTTGCGCACGTTTCACTGGCGGCGAGTGATGGCGCGTAAGAACGTCACTAAATGTGTGATAGGGTGAATCGAACGGAAGTTTTGAGGGGGAGAATTTAATGAAGGCTGAGTTTCATTTATTAGAGACAGAGTTTCATTAATCAATATAGGGTCAAGGGAGAGAGAGTTTCAAGAAGTTTCTTCCCACTTAGCCCGTTTCGTATTACTAAAGAAGTTTTAATTCAATCGTGTGGACTAAAGCAAACTCGTTCTTTCAGTTTCTTTTTTGTTTGAGCTTTGTACACGTATTCGATTGTCTATAATGAACGGTTGCATTGACAAATCTGTATTGAAAAATAAAGTAAATAAAAAAAAATCACAGCAAAGAACGATAGTTGTGCTTATGTAAATAAATATCGACCTCGAACTGCGATGCAACGATCAAGGGCGTCCGACTGAACTTCGTCATCCATTCGAATGCGTGCGTAAATACTATTTTATGTCATTTTTAAAGTGATGATTGTAAACTTTTCTTGAAATAGATCGCCGTGTTTAGTGACTCGTCAGGTCTGCAGCCCGATTCTCCTCGTGTGTGTATATCGTAGTCGGATTGTCTAAATTTAATAAAACGTGTCTAATAGACTGACAGTTATCTACTTTAATTCAATAAGGCTAATTTTATTGAATAACACATAACGGCGAACTCGTTTCGGCGGAATTTTACTCAGCCATATTCAATACGGCTAATCGTTGGCCCGACATTTTTGAAAAAGGCTAGCCGTAATGTAACACGGCAATTTGTACAGTACGGCTACGACATTTACACGGATTTAGTCTACGTTGCTTGCTCTATAGCGGTAAAGAACACCGTGAGACAACAAACAAACTTGCAGGCTAGGTGCTACCTAAGTGAGTCTTGTACTGTGCAATACTGTCTGAATTCATATAATAAGAGCGTTTATTTATCAATTTATTGTAGCTTCGTTTGTTTTTATTTTTTTATAGTATAAGGGAACGAACAAGCAATCGGAGCCTTATTACGACTACCGACGATCGCGAACACCAGCATAGTTAACATGCCGTTGCGTTGCGCTCATTTTCGTCCCCTCCACGATGGTCCACCGGCTAATCACAAACCACAGTCATCGCGACACTGGAGAAGTCACTTTACGGCTTTATCACGTAGTACCGTCGTGCCACGGCACTAACTGAAATATATTATAGTTACTAGCCTGTTCTATAGCCGACTGCACGAAGAAGGGCAATGTCTATCGCGTGTATGTAGGCATGGATGTGTGTAGATTATACGTTCCTACATCCAAAACGGATTGAAGGATTTCAAAGTACGAGGCACCGTCCACATAATCGCAGCCTTTGTACGACTACCGACGCCGTGAAAGGCATAACACGGGCGTACCACAAATCAAGATCTCTAAGTAACGAGAAGAGAAAGGGTTTGGTGTAATATTGTCACGAATAAACACTAGCTTTAGGGGCACATATCGCTGTTGTATACTTGTAATACTGTCTATATTATTCTATTTAATAGAAAACATTTACTACACCTAGTGTATTAGTAACAATCAGAAATATTTACAGGACCTCACTAAGATTTTTTTTCTAGAATAGGGGTGGGCAAACGAACAACCGGAGCCTTTCTGCGACTACCGACTCCCATGAACATCTACGGAATTACTATGCTGATGCGTTGCCCTCCTTTTCCCGCCCCCACCAATGGGCCAACAGCTACTCACAAACTGCAAGAAACGTGACACTGAATGTGTCACTTTACGGCGGTATTATATGAGCGAGAGGTACCTCCCCGGTCGTGCCGGCCCAATTCCGCCTCATAGGAGGATGTAGTGTCATGCACTATTTACGGCACGACGTCCTCCTATGCGAAACGGCTACTACCTCTTACAAAAGACCTGCCTGGGAGCTAACTGTTTCATCTGATGATAAGTAAGCACCAACTTTATTAAATGCATCTACTTTATATTGCCTTGTTGGACTACCTACAAACCGCACGAAAGGCGACATCGCAGCCGTCACAACGTCAGTATCCACGTGACTACCGCTCGATATACGGTCATTAATTTTGGCTCACATTTACAAGTTTATAATTCCGAGCCAAACAAGTTGTTTATTTTTATCATCACTACTAGCAGCGTGCCGCAGTTTCGGGTGCGTAGCTCCGGTCTTGTTGGTCGTAGCGTCATAGTATATAGCCTATAACCGGCCTTATGAATGTATGGAATAATATGTCGATGAAAAAAAAAGATATCAAATCCAACTTATAGTTCCAGAGATTGACACGATCAAATAAACAAATTCTTTAGCTTATTATATTTGGCATATACTAGCGATCCGCCGCGGCTTCGTTTGTGAATAACAAAACCGAAATGTTACCTAAATATACACTAAAACTTCAGACGAAATCCGCTCTATCCATTGGTGAAAATCACATAAAAATAGGTTCAGTATTCTGAGAAAATTGATCATATACGTATAGACAAACAAATTGGGGACTCTATTTTATATATATAAGAAGATAGATTTAGTGGCATCTTGATTGTGTATGCGCGAACAGCACTAAATGTCATGTAATTTCATTATCGATTCTGGATTCACACATCCAATTTGGTTTTTTTTTTTGTACAATAAATGAATTGTTACCTCATGACAAATTGTGTCGCCGGATTTTTCGTAAATTTACGCAAAAAGGCCTCTTTTGCCACGTCTCTTTCCATCATCATCAGCGAGATATCATGCTAGATAGTGGTATTTTACTGAGAGGTCATGTTGCATTGCTGTTGAACAGGGCTTCCACAAACGAGGAGGTACCTCTCGCTCACATGAGACCGCCGTAAAGTAACAACCATGCTGTCACGTTTTGATCGATTTGTGTGTATCCATTGCAGGGGAAGAGAGATGGAGGCAACGCATCGGCATGACAATAATGCACTTGTCTATGGGCGTGGATAGACTTAGGAACGCTCCGATTGTGTGAAAGGCCTCATGGTCACGAGCCACTTGCACCTAGCGGCTCGCCGCAACCACAGTCAGATAATTCTCCGGGCGGGAGGCCGCCTTCCGTAAGTCTGCTGGTATGGGGTGATATTTGACAGTAGCTTATCAGTACCCGGTGGCCCATTGAAAGGGATGGGATTTGAGTAAGTAATGTGCATATGCGGATGTATTAATACAACTTTAAAAAATAACTTTTTGCCGCCGACGAACAATCGAAGCCTTTTGATGACTATCAATGCCCATAGACCTCGTAGCTTTGAAGCACACGTGTCTTTCTCCTTCCCTTCTTCCCCCAATAGGCATCCGGAAACTCATTAACGACCCGAGACGCTACCGTCACTTTACGGCGTCATATCTGCATAACAATTGTACGAATGTTTGGGGGCGCCACGGTCCCAGCATAAAATCACAGCATGTACACAGCACTACATACAATGTTCGCATGGATTATTCTCACTTTAGAGTCCAGACAGAAAGTTTTCTTGGTGATGAAAAATGATAATTACCTCTGTTTTCTGCCCCAAAGAAAATGGCGTAAAGAAATAAGAAAGGAACCGACTGGTTTATATTCGGATTTTTTACGATATATCATTTCTGTGATCACAATAAACTACGAGGTACTGTGAATGTAATTTATTGCGTAGTTGTTTTTGCAAAACCTTTGTACAAATTTCCACGAACACATTAACTTTAGGTCACCTCAGTCAAAACAAACCAAATATAGTTCAGGAACGTCTGAAGCTACAATAAAAGGATACCGCGTCCGGGTAAATACCTTCCATTAGCGTGGCTATTCTGTCGTGTTGCGTGCGGTTAGTGGGGTCTCCGATTTCTCAAGTGCATATTTTCTGTGATATTTTTTTAAGAACGGGCTTGACTACTTTACGCTGCTACTCCTGTGTTGCCAGAATCGTACGAGGGCACTAACTGTGACCGTTTCTATGATCGTTGGGAGCGAGGGAAATGCTATAGCTGTCCTGGGAAATTTAATCAGGAGAAAATGTAAAGAGTAGAAAGTAGACTGTTTAATAAACACTTTAGTAAGAGGTAACGACACGACCGACATCTAGCGCCCACATGCGCCGTAAACTGACACAATGCTATCGCGCTTCGTATGCTTTTCGAATAGCCGGTGCCCCATTGGAGGGGAGGAGGGACGAAGGGTCACACAACTGAGTAACGATTGTGTGGATGTCTGTCGTCGTCCGTCATCAAAAGCCTCTTACGGCTTATTTGTCCCCTTATACTGTAAAAAAAATCTTATGGTCTATCCTGGAACCCGTTTGCCCCCAATTCGTTAAAAAACTGAATCGAAACTGAAATGTCTCCTGGCTGTCTCATCCTTAATGAAGGTTCATTAACCCAACTACTGTCAAGCGCCGGTCCGCCGGTTCCTAATGCGATCAAAATAAATCGCCAGCTAGACTATTGCCAAGTCAAAATCACTATAATTTATTGGACATTCGGAATTTTTATTCGACAATATTTTGACATTATTCGAGTTCGGAGATTTGAAGATAGAATAGATAGACGTATTAAAAATAAAACAAAACAACCAGCTACGTAAATGAATGTGACGAATTCATATTCGTTTGAGATTTAAAAATATTTTTATACAACCGGCCGTCTCAGTGTACTGCCGAGCGCAAAATAGAGGCTGAAAAAAAATGCAAATGTTTAAAAAGTTAAATAAAAAAAACTAATATCACCTTGATATATGCCGTATCGAATAGCCCATACCGATAGTATCTGGTTGCTCTGACACAGTTTGACAACATTGTAAATAAATAAATTTACGCGGGTTCATGGATATTGAAATGTTGTGAGATGTTCAATTCCTCTCTCTAGTTTCCAGTAGATAATAATTTTACTATATACATATCTCGATAAAGCTTTCATGAATGATTCAGTAATCAGTACACTAAATTATATTCTACATAAATAAAATTATAGATCCACTCTATAAATTATAATGACTATAGTAGGTAAAATACTATTGGTAGAGTATCAAATTATAGAAGTAGGTAAGAATGAAGACCTGAAAATACAAAAATAAAAATCTATCGACGAATGACAAATTATTGAACTTGTGAAACTCCGTCCTTGGCACTGATAACAATGATCTATTTATATTTTACTACCACCAGCCCACGGTTTCACGTAGCATCATGGTACGTTGCCTATATATATAGCCTGCCTCGATAGACGGACTATTTAGCACAAAAATGATTTTTCAAGTTAGGCCAGTAGTTCCTGAGTTTAGCGTATTCAAACAACAAGAACTCTTCAGCTTTATACTCTCAATATTGTATAGACTAAGAAATTCCGTGATTCATGCTAGTTTTATTAATGTATTTATTTGCTTTCCATGTACGACAAACAAGACTGCTAAAACTACGATATTGTCAAAGAAAAGATATTTTTGTAGATATGCAAATCACTCACGGTAGAATTGACACTACAAATAATGGCCTACAAGATAGTTACACTAATCCTATTAATATTATAAATGCGAAAGTTTGTATGTTTGTTATTATTTCATGTCAATTCTACAAAACGGATTCGGACGAAACTTGGCACAGAATTTCAATATGTAGTAGTGTTTATTTTTATAGCATAAGAGGCAAACGAGCAGTTTAGCCCCTTGTAAGCAATAAATCACCAACGCCCACACACATCCGTAGCATCAGAAGTCTCGCAAATGCATTGCCGGCTTTTTCGTGATAGGTTGCTTCTTTTCTTGAAGATCCCGAAGTCGTATCGTTCCGGAAATAGCGAAAGGGATAGCTGTTACACAAAAACATTTCAATGCAAGTAAAACAACAAGGCACAGCTATTTTAATCATATATCTTAATGATGCATACGGCATACTGTTAATCTAACACCAAATCACAAAGATCCTAAAGGCTTTTCACCTTCGAAACGTGATGTGTAGAGGTTCAAAAGAGTGCACACTGTCGCAACCCACGGGCAGTCGCGAGCGTGAAGCCTAGACAAACTTGTACCACCCGCTGACCATCTAAGGTATACCCCAGTATAACCTGCGGCCACTGTTTAGAAATACGCACCATGTTTTGACTCGGACACCACTTGCGCGCTAGAAATGTGACTACATTCCGTCAATAGAATCGAACTGGGTTTTAAATATATATTGATCAGTTTAATAGTAGTCCGTCCCGACTTCGCACGGATATTTCACGAAAAATATAGAATTCACGAAATATACCAAACATTCATTGATTTACAAAAAAAAAAAAAATTCTGAATTTTGATTCGGCATCATAAACAATACACGTTACAATGACTTGAAATTAAAATTAAGTCATAATGTCTGCCGGGTCAGTAAAACTTCTGTAGCTTTATTTTCAATAAACTTTTTTCACATTTTGATAAGATAAGAAGAAAATAGGTCCAGTACATTCGAAGCCTATTTAATGCAGACAAAGAAACAATCAATAAACAAAATATCAAATGTTTCCTCTTTTTAATGTTATAATTTAAGTATAGATTGTACAGATCCGAGATACGAAAGATATAAAAGATATTATTACACTATGTTGGTTAGAATCGCGTAGAACCCAGTCTTTATGGCGGTCGAAAGTTCAAACATCCAGGAGTCTAGCAGCAGTCGGTTATTCTTAGCTCGACTTGCCATTTCATTTTGCTTTTACAATGAAGTGACAAACATTTTTTTTTTCAGAGATATAAAGAAATGTGTAAACCTATGGATGAATAACAACTACTTCGATGTCGCGCTTATGAGCAGGCATAGGCCAAGCACCGGATTGGAGGGTAAAAGGTGGGCAACGCCGATACGTGCTCCGATTACTTATTTCTCTCAATAAGTACAATAATAAATTTAAAAATAGTGTGTGTTTGATGCTCTACAATACACACTAAAATAAAGCTGAACTTTGTTAGTTTACTTAAACGCGCTAAACTCAGGAGCTGCCAGAGATGTAAATTTAATTTTGTGTTGAATGGTCCATTTATCGAGGAAGGCTCGAGGCTATAAACTATGTCTCAACGTCTAATAGGAACAAAGTTACGCGTATGAAACCGCGGGGTGATACTAGTCTAAAACATCGGTTGTGGATGACGTTATTTACTCTTGCTCGAGTCATTTATTAGTCATGTATATTTTGGGCCACGATAACCTAAGACTTTATAAGCAGATTGTACGTCAAATACTAATTATTTTGTAAATAAAGATATTATCTTGAAATATAGCGGCAATAACAAAAAAAGTAATGAGAGATTACCTTAAACTTACAGCGATAAAGCTCGCCGAACTAAATTATGTTGATAATTAATGGTTAGTCTATTACTGTCAGCATTGGCTATTTACGTCGTAAAGTTCGACACCGTTCATACATACAGTCATTGCGATAACATACTATCTATAGAAGTGATGCCATAGGCAGTTATATGGGAGCGGCTGGCGGTCTTGGAAAATAGTGAAGGAAGATGTGGAAACAGTATTATCTTTGTCCATGACATTCATCATATTCAGCCGAGAGAAGGGAATAAAAGGGGAGAGCGAGTACTATATTTGCTGTCTCTTTCGACTTAGATGGCCACATTTTAGGCTCGATTCCATTCTCTATATAAATTATATGTATTATATACAATTATGTATATAATGAAACTGTCTCGTGGTCTAGGTGTAAGCATGTTCAGCAACAGTCGTGAGGGTTCGAGTCCCGGGTCGGGTCAATTGTTAACGACAGCCTGCGTCTTGCCTCACAAAGTACGATAAGCCGTCGGTCTTGCGCCTGATTTCTCTCAGGTCGTGTCGGAACTACCGTCCCATCGGAATAGGAGAACGAGGGAACTTGTACATGAGGCGCGCACAAGTGTCCTGCGCAGATGGATCGCCTCTATAGAGATGGGTGCCGTGGCCTAAATTCAGCTCGGATGACATTATTATTATTATGCAAAGAAAGCAATCCGGAAGCTTCGTGACATTCACAGGTCGCCTGTACCGCAGAGCTTGAAGACAAAAGTCTTCATCCAATGTGTTCCCCCCATGATGACCTACGGGGCCGAAACATGGCCTCCTAATTTAGGACTGGTCCGCAGGTTTGCGGTAGCTCGACGGGCTATCGAACGTGCTACGTCGGGTGTTTCTCTGTCCGACAGAATTCGTAACGAAGTCATAAACCAGAGAACTAAAGTATCCGATATCACGCGACGAATAGGCTCGCTGAAGTGGCAAATGAGCCAGTAAGGTTCTGGAGTGGAACCAGCGTTTAGAAAAATGAAGTGTTAGTCGACCGTTCACCAGGTGGGAAGACCATCTCCGTACAGTAGCCGGTCCGGGATGGATGCGAGTAGCAGGAGATCGGTCGTCTTGGCGTTCATTGAAAGAGGCCTATGTCCAGCAGTGGATCGATAAGGGCTGATAATGATGATAATGATAGAATGCATACTATTATACAATAGCTACTAAAGCTCTGTAATACCCTGAAGAACGACATTTTAGTAATTGTATGCCTTCATTACTTTTTTGTTACTGGATGGCGAGTGGACAGTCAGAGGCCCTTAACGCCCATACTTCTGTATAGTAGTCTTGCTGTTGCCGTCGCGCCGCTTTGCCCTCAAATGGACCACCGGAAACTAATACAGCTATTTCGGCACTGCTACCTCTCACTTATTGTGATCTTATGATAGAAACTGAAGAGCACCTAATGTTTTTTTAGAGCCCGCTGAGCAATCGGAACCTTTTGAAGACTGACCGACGGCCTTAAAATCCGCACAAACTTGCGTCGCTGCTATTCCCTCCAATGGGCAACCGGCTATTCGCAAACCGCACGCGACAGCATAGCTGTCACTTTACTGGGGTATCATATGAACGAGCTACTCCTCGGTCGTGCCGGCCCAATTCGACTGCAAGGCACAAAGTGAACTGTATTTTAACTGAGATCAAGTGTATTTACTTGATCTCACTATTTTAAATTGTAAAGATCGCAAATGTCAAAAAGTTGACATCATTCCACGTACGCTAAACTGATAAGTATGTTTTGGCTACTCGAATAAAAATTACAACGAAATTGAACTCAAGTCACGTAAATGCATTGTGTATATCTTATTGTTTTAGACGTGTCGTTAAAACGTTCTGTACGCATCCGATTGTAATCGTTTGCGTTATGTTCATACTTAATACTTAATACTTATTTAATGGCGGTTTGCAGTTACCTGAATGAAGACAACTTAGTAATAAATATTACCATACTGCTTCGGAATTGGGTTGGCACGACCGGGGAGGTACCTCTCGCTCACATGATACCTCCGTAAAGTGACATCTTAGGTGTCTCGTTTCTTGCGGTTTGTGAGTAGCCGGTGGATCGTAACTCATCGGCACAGTAATTATGCTCATGTTTGTGGATAGTCGTAAAAAAGCTCAGATTTCTCGTTTGTCCCCCTATACTATGAAAAGAAATCTTTCAGCAGTGCGAAGTGTGAAAATTTGAACACTTGTAAATTGATAGTTATGGAGATACATTTAAAAACGTGTTTTGGTACATTATAAAACATTTTAGTGTTATGAAGGCTGCGTTTGATGGTGTATACCGAGAGGGCAGGGGCCCAGCAAGATCAGCTCGTTTCATTTGACCGTATACAACGTACAGCTACTGAAATTATTGACGACCAAATTATTGGTCCAGTTCCATCCTTTGGTCCTACGAGGAAATGTCGGCTCACTGTCTTTTCCCGTATTTTCTCTGGAGTGTTCCGAGGAATTGTCCAACCAGAACTCTAAGTACCACGCCCATCACTTTGATGTCCGTAGATCCACAACAGAGCGGTTTAAACGACAACTTTTACCACGCACAACTGTACTGTGAAAACTGCCTCCTTGGGTGTTTGGGTCTTCAAGAAAGAGGGCGCCTATTCGTAAGTCTTGCAAATGTCTATGGGCGGCGTTGGTTTGGCTCGTTTGCTCCTCTTTTTATAGTGTAGTGGGACGGACGAGCAATCGCATAATTATGCCGATGCGTTGCCCACCTTTTTGACTCCCCCCTCCCCTTCCAATGAGCCTCCACCAAAAAACTGACTGACAATGCGTAGCCTTAGTTTAGTCACAGGTTTAGGGAAAGCTATAAAAAATACATATTATTAGGTATGTATCTTGATTCTCGTAAAGTAAGTGAGCAATTTAAAGAGATTTTTGGAGACTTTCCTGTTAAAGTGTACAGAAGGGAAATATAACGCTGGATATACAACTTTTACAGTTTACAGTAGATAAAACTACCTTCTTATACTAAAACGCGAAGAGTCGCATCTTTTACATATCCCTCCCCGCTTCAACTTGTATTCCCCACTCGTGCCCTCTTGTACGGTGGATTGTCGCATTTTTGCAAGACCACAATTGTGACGTCATCGCTCTCGTATACCATTATAATTTCACGATAATACCAGTAATTATAAAATCCTCGTAGCTATTACTACGTGTGTTACAAAACGTGTTTGAACACATTGTACTTTCAATGGGGTTTTAAAGATAATCTCATCCATTAAACTCAAAGTCTGGCGCCAGACGTTCGTTTTAGGCAATTAAGTCACGCTGGTCTAAACGATGTTAATGTCACAACATTGTTTCACCACTGCAAGTGTATGAGATACATTAAGTATAAACACTGACCTCTATATAAATGGATAGTTGATGCATATGAAAAAAATAACAATATAGGTTAAGTTTGAAAGTAGCACATTTCAGCACACTTCAATGGAACTTAATTGAGTGTTACAGCGAATGAATCAAGCTTCAGATCAATTGAAAATTATGAATTGCCTGGATATTAGCAATGGAGGACGCACAGGTTGTAAACTATATTCGAGTTGATTTGTCTGTAACCCCTGCGCTGATAATTGTGCAAGTGGCGTGAATGGTGAACTACAGTATCAGTTATCCACACAGAGATCAGTGGGTACATGACCCTGTTCTGTATGCGCAGTGCGTCGCACCGTCATTATCATTCAATTGTAAGTCAGCTAAGAGGGCGCAATAATTCCAACTACAAGAATAAAATTGCAAAAAAAACCCGATTTCTATTACAAAATTCATCCATCAACATCAATGTGTAAAGAATAACAAATCTAGAATAATATTTTTTTTTAGTATACAAATGAAGTGCTCACGTATTGTATATTATTTGTATTAAAATACAATAGGAATATTGGGAAAATACATCACCGTTTAAGAGGTATCATAATAAAGAAAGAAAATAGGTAGATGTGATGGTTTTGAGGGAAAATTTGCATTTGTGATAGCATTTAAACGGTGATATATTTTCCCAAAATTCCTATTGTATTTTAATACAAATAATATACAATACGTGGCCAGTGTGTTAGTACAGCCTGTATACTAAAAAATCATTATTCTAGATTTATAATTTTTACACATTGATGTTGATGAAATTGACAATATTCTATTTCTAAATGCATTAGGTAAACATAACATTGATATATTTGTTATCTTTTTTCCAAAATTCCTTTTGTATCTTAATACGGATAATGTATCCTCTATCCCAGATTAAAACATGTGAGGTTTTTTTGTACATCCTGTCCCCCGAAAATGAGGCATAGGAGTTTTTGCCAACTACCGACGCCCATACACATCGGCATTATGCATATGCATATGCGCCGCCCTCCTCTCCTCCACCTCTCCAATAGGACGCCCACTCAGAAACGGCACAAAAGGCGACCGCATAGCTGTCACTTTACGGCGGTATCAAGCGAGAGGTACCCGTTACCCCTCATAAAAAATAATAATTAAATAATTAATATTAAACCCTAAAATGTTCTTTATTTTCTTTTAAAAGTATATAACATATTTTTCAATTGTCTAAATAAAATAAATGGTTTATTTCGTACCAAAAATAAAAATAACAAATCAGACTCAATGATAGTGCAATCAGCACTGAAAACGGCGGTCTTACTCCTGGTAGCGGTCTCGTCCAGACAACCAAGTAGGTGATGAGAGTAACACCTGTAATACTACAACGTATAGAGCTAGTGTAAAAATTGGCACGAGAAAAAAATTTAAAATACATATAATAATAAAAACAACGCAAGAATTTTTAAAAACACACACAAATACACTCCATACACATGTGTGTGTACTGAAAACGTTAACTTAAATACATCCATGCAATATAAATGCTATGAGACGATTGTAATAAATACACAACAATTAATACAACGCGAGGAAAGCGACAGCGATCACGCATTTATAATATGTACTGCACGGTGGATAGAGAATGGTAAAGATCTAACGTTACTTAAAAATCGGTACGTTTTGCAGCTTTCTGTACAGTTACGGGTAATGCACTCCACACTCGAATTGCTGATACGGTGACAGAGGACTCACAGAAGGAGGTTTTGTGGACTGGGAAGGCAAGAGTCTGTGTACATGTTGGCGGCACATGGATTGTGTTTTAATGCTTATGGTATTTGATGTACAGTTGGATTGTTATACCGTCAGCCAAGGGAGACTTGATATCACGTCGTATTAACCAGACGGCACACTAGATGTAGGTACGTACATTATTTACTGTGCACTAGTCACATACATTATGTATTTAAATCTGAGTAAACAATCGACCAGGTGCGAGTAATGCTTGCGCGCGAAGCGTTCCGAACTATCTAACAATATGACATCTATGAAATGGACAAAACTTGTATGTTGTGTGGAAGCCCCTGTACATAAATAGTGTATTCTCTACCTGTGTGAACGTTAACCGATTCGATGAGCACGAAATGGCACTGATAGCTCGTTTGTCCCCTAATTGCAAGCGTCCTGTAATATCCCAGATGTGCAGCCTAATATCCACACCCTAGTCCCATTCCGCTGACACTACAATCTCCCATCCTTACACATGACGCCTAGACAGTATCCCAACAGTCTCGCTCCAACTTCAAATACTCTAGCTGTCCTCTAAACAAATAATTTCTTTTCTTTTTAACCTAAATCGAAAGTCGTGAGTAACAGTCCATTTAGAAGTAATTAATTGCAAGTATTTATATGGTAGTTAAAAGTTAATAATCCACTATAACAGTAATCGATAAAACCGACACTTGGCATTCATAACAACAATAACTGCAATCTGTAGACTCGTAACATTACGTTAGCCCAGCCCTGCGGTGAGTACCTAGAGGACTTGCGGTACTAGACAGCGGAAATATATTTTGTATAATAAATTTAGGAAATGTTATACTATTATATTATTATTTAATCATCATGCCGTGTAGTAAGATGAATTTCGGCTAAGGCGGCCATCTCTATAGAGACTAGCCAACTGCGCAGGACACACTGTAGCGCACATGTGTGTGCGCAGGCGCAACTGCCCTCTCTGTTCCCTCCTTTTTCAAATTCGATGGGACGGCAGTCCGACACGACCGGAGGGAAATCAGGCGCATGACCGATGGCTAAACGTACTCTCGGAGGCTCGGGACACCGCCAACTTCTTGATTTCGGACTGTTATTAGAAATAGAAAAATCACAATAACACTTTGGTCCGACCAACTTTGGGACTCGAATCTAGGATCTCACGACTTTGGCTGAACATGCTTACGACTATACCACGAGCCAGGCGATTATAGAAATACCATCCATGATCTAGGCGGGATCGAAACCGAGACCTCTTGCGGAACTCGCGTCATATTACCACTGTGCCAAGCGGTCATCAAAAACATCCTAGGATATTTCTATTTATATTAATTTAAACAATATTTATTCACACATGAGCTCTCGATCATAACCGTTTCTCTCCTAACACAACGTATCCTTACGCTATTATTGAGAGAAGTGGTCAGATCCATTACATCGAACAAATAAACATTCAACACGCCGTTAGCGTTGTTAACACAATGAGATTAAGTGTGATATTTGCTTATGCCCTCTGGTGTTTGTTGAGGCTAACCACCAACGGGCAATCTCGAGAAAATTGACATTAGGCGCCAAACGGAGCTGCGTAAGTGATTGTGAGTGTACCATTTGGCGCGAACTGAAGACGGATAAATATTTATTGAGGGTTTTAAGTGGTCCGATATTTGCATTTGCGTATCTTGTTTCAATGAAGGCGTTTTCTTAGAATATTTTTATGGGCACAAAAGTGAACCGTAACGATTTTATTTTATTAATTGTGTTTAGCAGTACACAGTACTAATGATCTCTTCTTTTTTTAGGTAATCTGGTAGGAATTACTACCCAAGCGGTCTAACCCTTATGTACACTAGCCATTGATTTACAAAAGCTTCCAGATACACAATCAGCATCTCAAAACCGTTCGTATAAAAGATGTGCACAGACTAAAATTGTGCACTGTAAAAACGATTTTAAATCAAACCGTAATGGTTGACTTATCAAAAAAATGTGTTTAGGTACAATCACGGATACTTTGGTATCACAGTTCAGTATGAAATCGTGTATCTTATATTTTTGTAAATTAACTACACTTGCTCAGAACTTTCTACTTGATAGGTATGTTTCATTTCTTTTCTACTTTCAATGTTTGTCATGCGCTTAATCTCGTCTATAATGTCATTATTAATCATCATCATAGATGACGTCCACTGCTGGACATAGACATGTCATTATACCGGGGATTATGTTTATTTTATTATTATTATCTTTTATCCAATATTCATTAACCATTATCTAATGTCCATGTTCATAAATAGATGAATAAAATAGGTATCCCTTGTTAATTTGATAATTTCAAACGTTCGAACACTCGTAAGTATTTTCGTCATAAAAGCCATGGCCCATTTGATATTTCCACCCATCCATATGATCCTTTACATTAAACAACAAGGGGACCGGCCGTCATTGAGTTCTGATGTATACAATAAATAAGATGTATATAATATATGAATAATAGATGGTTTTTATATTATAATGAAGCAAACGAGATGTACGAGCCCTTTGGTGACTACCAACCCCCACAGACTGCCACATGATTGTGCAAATTTGTTTTTCCTTCTCTGTGCTCCCACCAACATGCTACTGGATATTCACCACACGAAACGTAAAACATAGTGCTAAGTCATCTAAATGAGAGCTTCCTCCCATTTCGGCATATCAGTTCGGCTGCAATGCACTACGGTAGTACCTTACAATTTTTTCCTGTAATCGTCTTGATGCGCTTCGTATAATCGGCATTAGATAATCTCTTGGTGTTCGCACACAGTCATATCTCCGTGTAGAAGTAAATTTATCTGCACCGTTATCATATAGCACGCCACCACTGCTTTGGAAGCACATTTTTACAAATACCTTACATAATGTTTGTACCGCTAAGTATCTTTTCGACCTTTGTCACATTGCCAAGGTCCAGTCGATACATACGGGATCGCTTCGTTTCTTTTTTTGTACGATTTACACCTATATAAAATACTGCAAATAATATTACCCTATTCTTAGGTTAATAATTTCTAGAATATTCCTTCGCTACCGTTTGTAATATGTCTAAATATTATAAACTAGCGATCCCCGTGCTTTCGCTTCGCCCGTGAAAAAATGGGTAAGTTATGCAATAAAACCTTCCTCGGGAATCGTTCTACCCAGTTGTGAAGACCGCATGAAAATCCGTTTAGTAGATTTTTAAAAAACCGATAATTTAGAAACAAACAGCTTTTGGGTACTTTGTTTTATAATAAGTTTATTTAAAGTTAAGTTAAGTTTTATTATAATTTAAGGCAAACTGCAGAGTCATGAAATCTAAGTTAGATGCTTTAATAAGAAGGCAACGGATGTGTTACGAATCACCACGAATACAAATATGTGCTTTAACGCTTGTCATGTAGAGTCACTTTGCAATACGTTCAATGTATTCAGAAATTTTTTAATGTTTTTACTTACTCTCATAGACTCAAACTGCACGGACGAAGTAAAACTTCATTAGTTATACGAAACGTAACTGCCAATGAGAGGAAGAGAGAAAGAAAACGTGTGCTCACTTCTCTCTCTCTCCATCTCTTTCTCTCTCTCTTTTGCTCCTACAGAAACTAACTCCTTCTCTTTCTACCTTCATTAACTTATATTTCCCGCTCAGATCTTTGCGTCGTTTCAGTAATGCTCTCGTCACGCATTTACCAGCTTACTCTCCTAGTAAAGCCTGCGTAATGATTTATTTAGTTTATTATTGGAAGATTTTCTATTATTGCCTTATGTAGTTTATTATTGGAAGATGTGTTTCTCTTTACCTAGCCTTATGGAACCGGGGAAAAGACGTGTTGTTGTTGGAAATCTCTTCATTGAAAGTACCTTTAATCTTAAACAGTTCTATATAAGTTGGTGCTATCAGGAGACGGACGCTTCCGGCACCCATTAACATCCCCCAATGTGCCACCGACCACTCACATGACCGTACAAAACACAACATAGCGTACGATTTTGATACCGTTTACGGTGCAAGCGAGAGGTACCTCCCCGGTCGTGTTGGCACAATTCAAGCCGCAATGCGGCTGTACTGCTCCTAAGTGTGCATGTTCATGTTACATATGGTACCCCCCGCATCTGCATAGCTATGCGACAGTATAAATTATAATCGACACTAATTACATCTCGACGACATGAGTTACGCGTCGATTGAGCACCTTACGAGAATAATTAATTATTTATTATACGTAAACAAGGTACACATCTTCCTGCATTATCTTAAATTCCTCTTTCCTGCATAAAACTGCGTGTCATAAAATGTATTGTCATAGAACTTATTTTCTCGTTCGCGTTACGTTGAGCGTCAAATGTTTCACGTGAATTTACTACTTATATTATTGCATACCACAGAGAAGTAAACAACTATACTAATACTAATGCTGTAAAGAGGAGACATTTGATTATTCATTTCTTTGTTTGCATAGAATAGGCTCCGAAAATACTGGACCGATTCGAGAAATTATTTTACCATTTGAATAATAAAATATATAATTAAAATGGGTAAAATAATTTCTCGAATCGGTAATATGTGGCGCATATAGCGTTTTTCCAAACGTTTTGAACATTATAAAACCACGATAATGTAATCATAGGTGTGAAAAAATATCAAAGTAAATCCTCATATACCGGCAGAGGTTATTGACAAATAGCTGTCATGACAGACTTTGTTCTGACATGAATTGAATCTGTTGTAATTACCATGGCGTGTAATGTTTACGAGGCCGAAATTACAAATTACAATTTTTATATTTTTGTTAATCGATGTTTTTTTTGCCATATTTCGTGAACCCGGGACGGACTGCCAGTCCATAAATATAAAAGACCGAGTATCCACATTTTTGTCCACTTAAATTTTATACGAAATGATCAGCCACACATCAGCCATCAACAAATTATTTCACCGACGAGAAAAATAGTTGTAAATTGTGTCTTCAGTAGGGAAAGTATGTTGTCCTTTTTGTCGGAGGTACCTACTACTGTTGGCAATGCTATTTCATTTGCCATAACAGTACCATCGGACTAGCGAAGACATCCTCTCCCAAAACTGGAAGACCTACCTTAGGTAGAGGAAGTGGGGATAGACCCCCTTATTTCACGAAGATGAGGAGAGATGTACAGTATTGAAAGTATGTATTCATTATAACAATAAGCTGTGAATAAGCTCAATGAATCGTTGAAGCGGCTATGGGCTGGTCACACAATCAGAATATCAGATGGTAGATGGGCCAGTAGGGTTCTGGAATGGAGGCCACCCATTACGAAAACTAAGTGTTGGTCGACCGTTCACAAGGTGGGAAGACGATCTCCGGGCAGTAGCCGGTCCGGGATGGATGCGAGTAGCAGGAGATCGGTCGTCTTGGCGTTCATTGAAATAGGCCTAGGCCCAGCAATGGACCGATAAAGGCTTATAATGATGATGATGATGATGATAATTATTTTCATTATATAAATTATGTTAACGCACCCTTAGCCGGGTCAAACCCTTGGCTACTACAGAAGACTCCACTCATTGCACAATACACACAAAGTAATAACATTGAGCAAGCACCACGCAAATACTAATCAAAATTCCTTGATGGGATTCCGGGCCGACATTCCTATGAGGAAATGATTCATGCATCAACTACTCAATGCTTAAATTACGCAGATCTCGCCTGGTTTAAGAAATAAACACCAAGTTTTCCGTTACGCAGTTCCGCTTATTGCTTCTTTATTAATCGCATATTCATTGGATTAGAATCAACACGGGAAATAAACTAATCGATATTGTTACTACAAAAGAACACTGATTTAAATTCTCATTATAATTTTTCTATTTTTTTGTACATGATAATAAAACCATATCAGCGAAGAGTACACAAAACAATCTAATAATTAAAATAATACAATATGTAAAACTAATATCAGGTAATATAAGGCTTTTTTATTTTATTTATTTATTAAAGGAACACTACCGTTTCTTGTCTATAAGCCGATACAGGCCCACCTTGTTGGGGGTCAAAATATTATTTTGTCCAATTGCCTATATCACGTCTGAAAGATGTTCCAAGAAATCTATTAAGCTTTTCGGACATAAAGTTGATATGAAAATTTATGATTCCAGAATGTAGATTATTCCAGATTTTATTATACTTTGTTATATTTCATCCAAGTCTGTAATTACGTAGAAAACGTTCATATTAACAATATATAGTAGGAATAACCATTTACACATATATTACTAATACTTTCAATGTTATCGATTCTTGTTAAAACTTACTCCAAGCTTAATTAAGCTTGGAGATAGTTTGTCTTCTGGAGTTTTAGCTCCAAGATGCCTCCCTAGTTCGGTCAGACAAAAAACTGTCTTAAATACAACAAAAGTCACAGTCTAGAAACTTAGTGCGCATTTGCTAATTAACTTGAGTTCATCACGCGCTGCCCTATATTCTTGATTATTATGATAATGTTGAATTGCAGTAATTGATTTACAAAAATACAAGATACACGATTTCATACTGAATTGTCGTTCAAAAGCATCCGTGGTTGTATAGAAACATATTTTTATGCAGTATCTCAATATTTTATAACCAATAAATGTAGCCGAATTAAGACTCTGGTTAGGCTGCGTGAAGTGGTTATATTGCACATTTTATCTATCTGGAATAAAGCTATTCCGATATTTACGAATCAATTTTTTTTCCTAAGCGTCTAGTTGAGGCCTATCTCATTGGTGTCAACCCTAAAGTAAAATACTCGAGAAAGTTCCATAAACACACGGTACATGCGGGTTCCAAGTTCCTACAAATAAAGGAGTTGTTTAATAGTAAAAGAACACCATACAAATGCAACGCAATCGCGTGAGGCTCGGCTTGCTTCCGTCTCGCATTCACTCTCCATTCATACAACCGCGTCATTCAACTTCATAACGTTACACGCTTCTCAAAACCTCCACTTAAAATACCAAATCTCAATACGCGAACACTCTAATAAAATAAATCACGTGCATTTATCGATTCCCGGTATTGGTGTAAGTTCTAAAGTATGCCATAATTCACGGGCCCTTAAAAGTAAATTTCTAATTAAATGCGACGCACCTCGGCCGGATGTAAGGGACGTCACAGTTACAAAATGGTCGATATTAAGATTCGAATTGGATCCAACGTTGACCTCGATATTGCTGGATATACCGTTTATATTTTTGTGAAAGATTATTGTAATTAGCTAATAGTTACAGGTGGCTGACTAACGGCCGTTATCAATATTCTATCTTCCGATGCTTTTGACTACTCGAGATAGAATTTTGACATAAGCTTCATAAGAAATATGTCAAAATTCTAGCCAACTGCATCGACGGATACAACATTGAAAATTGCCGTTCATGTTTTAGATAACGTGGGTTCTGTTCGGTATCGATGAAAACCTATGATGAAAAATACAGGGATACTTGGAACAGGTACTTCTATCTATATTAATAATATGAAACTGAAGTTTGTTTGTTTGTTTGAACGAGCTAATCTCACGAAAAACTGCTCCGAATTGCAAAATATTTTTTTTTTGTGTTGAATAGTCCACTCATCGAGGTACCACCACCAGGTTGTACCATCACGCTGCGACTAAAAGAACCAGAGTTACGCGAGTGAAACAGCAATGTGAAACTAGTTCGGATATATGAATCATTTTCTCAAAAGAATGTCTGGTCGGCGAATCAAAGAGCGTTGATTGCCGTTTGCGTGGTGTTTACAAGATGTGAGTGACGGCAGTAGATAAAATGGAATATACAAAAAGGTTATTGGGTCAATACAATAAATTTGAAACGCAATTAAGTCATTTGGATAAAACCTGCGAGATTTTAATGTGGCGAATTAAGTTATGTCAGTAATATACTGCAATATGTTAATGCTTATTTGGCGAGTTGTTATGGAATTGTGTAATTCTGTTATATTCAGCAACTGCAATATATCTACATGAATAATGCTGATGCCTTTTACCTATATTAGTTTATATTAGTTTTGCAGGTATTCGGTTATCCGCCAGTTGCACACACTTCCAGCATCGTGATCAGTGGTCCATGGGACGGCACGGGGCCTATCGTGGCGCCGAGATGGTATCTCGTCCACACTTTTCTAACTTTTTGGTTTGTCGGGTCGCGCGGGGGCGTATTGTGTGCAATTGTAGCACGCGAGGGCACCTAAGGCCGACGACCTAACCGGCCGCGCATAATCCGACATTATGGTCAGCCCGGCGCCTTTGTCAGCTACCGGCATAATTAGAAGCCGTGGGTGGCTTATGACATGCCAGGATCACAATGGCGCTAAAACTACCTGCGCCGGACATTCCTACCTCGAATTTAAGCCTATTGTCCGAGGGGAGTTATGATACGGATCGTTAAGGAACTTGATTGTGAATTTATATCTTTTCTCTTATTGTATTAAGGGACAAATGGGCAGTCGGACCCTGTGACGACCGATGGCCCTAGGCATTCTTACAACTTGTTGCAAGAATTTCTTGGGACATTGTTCGTCCTCTTGAGGTTTAATGCATACACCTGCATCACATGATGTCATGCGCGCTTACAAACAACTAGATAGAAAACAGCCGTTACTAGTCTTTACTATGGAAGCGTATAATTCACTGATCCTGCCGCCCATTAAAACAATGGCCATCCTCTTAACTTGGCCTAAAACTAACATTAGTATCTCGATCACCGTTTGAGTAACCGCCATTTTAATTAAGACGCTTCCACTCATATCTTTTGGCCTCGATTAATTTCGTGGAAGTAAATTCGGCGGGCGAGAGTTAAATGAACTAATATTAATTGGAGTGGCTAGCCGGTAACTTATTGGGTTGTTTACGGAATGTTTATACTCGGCATAAATACCATTAGTTTACGGAAGTATTTTGTAAGATTCCAAACAAGTCGAATATTGCTATGCCGTTACTTTTAAAAACTTTTTATTTGACTACCCCCCCCCCCCTAAAAAAATTGTATACCTGATTCACATCAGATGTCACTAGTAAATGTACTCATAAGAAACCTGGTGTTACACCGAGATAATAATTAAAATTGATTAATTTTCCAGCTCAGGGAACGCATTGTCGCCGCTTCGGCAGGCCTGGCTCGGATCCGGTGGTGTGTGGGGCGACTTGAACGCACGCTAGTTCCGAACACTCACGAAAACCATCGCGCTGCCAGCGCCGCCTTTGATGTGATAACCCCCTTTTGTATTGGTGTTTAAATTATATATCCGGCTTTATATGTTTTGTACAATAAATGTATTAAACAAAATTAGTAAATACTCAAAACAAAAAGGCTATTGCGTTGCAATATTACACAAATTTTGATCTAACGACCTATTTAAAAGTGACTAATACTTGGAACATATGCGCGTCCTTCGCACGGTACTTCAGTGATTGTGAATCAATATAAAATTATGCGTAATACACGTGTGCAGTTATATCATATATATACCATTGGCAGCTTTGGTTGGTTTGTTGACATAGGCCTGTTTCAATGAAAACCATAACAGTTGATCTTCTGCTACACGCGTTCGAACTGGCCACCTTACGAAGGTTGTCTTTGCTATCTGTTCGATGGTAGTCCAACATTATATTTTTTTTTTTCGCGGGTATTTGCTTTGCGTACCGCCACCGGTCCTGGGTAGGATCCGGTGGGTGTGTGGGGCTCGCAGCTATATCGAAAACCACGCCGGTGTCATCGGCCGCCTCTAATGGGACTACTGACCAACCTTGTCTTACCTAACGTAGTCTAAGCTTTATATCTCAGCATAATTATGCCGATGCGTTGCCCTCCTTTTCACCTTCCCTTCACAAATGGGCGACCGGCTACTCACATTCCGCACGAAGCACGACACTTTAAGGCGGTATCAAGTGAGCGAGAGGTACCTCCCCGTTCGTGCCTGAATTTCCTTGCATAGGAGGAAGTAGGGTGTAGTCATGCACCATGCGTGACACTATCTCCTCCTATGCAGTATGTCACTACCTCTTACAATCTCTCTACTCAATCATATTAATAATTTAGAAAAGAATATGTACAACTACTGTAGCACTTATTGCAGTACTCAACAGTAAGACTCAACGTCTTCGGTTACTGGAAAAGGCCAGCAGTGGATGATGACGCTTCGTCGCCCGACAAGCGCTAATAGCAATCCGACGAAGTTTCGACGTGTATAGAGCGTCTCTTCGCTTCCACAGCATAAGGCGAGCTCCGAAAAAAAACAAATGAAAACAAGGATGGAGAAACTGATTAAATACAAAGAAGTTTAATACTCTGTTATTGTCTGAAGAAAGACTTCAATTAACAAGCGCAGTCACTTGAGTTAGAAATTGCGTGTCGAGTGCTCTGTTTTGCGCTAATGAATCGTCAGCATCCGTGGCCCAGTGTGCACATGCTGTGACGTCATCGGGTCGTATGTTACGCCCAGCCCCCGGGGCAATGAACCAGAGAATTGGCCCTAAGTGTCCTGCGTCGCAACAAATTACGACATGTTCCACGCTAAACGTAATTGTGCTATATTAATTGCTCTTGAAATACGCCTTTTAACCCACTTCGTGTCTGATTAGATATTTATGGATTACGACGACAAGATAGTGGAAAGTGTGGAAATGCGTTTAGTAAGAGGTAGTGCCTTGGTGCATAGGGGGAGGTAGTGCCATGCATGATTCATGACACTACATCCTCCTATGCAACGGAATTCGGCTGGCACGACCGGGGACGTACCTCTCGCTCAATTGATACCGCCGTAAAGCCGGTACCTACGGTGTCGCGTTTCGTGCCGTTTGTGCCGGTGGCCCCTTGGGGGGAGGTGAAAAGGAGGGCAACGCATCGACATAGTAACTATGTGGATGTTTATGGGCTCCGGTAGTTATAAGAATGCCTCCAATTTCTCGTTAGCCCCCCCTATCCAATAAAAAAAACTCACGAAATGCTCGAGTTCTCGCTTCCTCGACATTTCATGTACCTATCAGTAATACCAAACCAGTACTTTATCTATACTTATATATATTAAACACCTATATATAATGAAGTCTAATGATATAGGCTATGTTATAATAATAGTAATTGTTGTAATTTAATACATTTAGTTTCTGACGTTCAACAGTGGCACCTGGTGGTGGTTCAACAGTGGCACCTGGTGGTGGTTCAACAGTGGCACCTGGTGGTGGTTCAACAGTGGCACCTGGTGGTGGTTCAACAGTGGCACCTGGTGGTGGTTCAACGGCACGGCGGGGCAATGCGATGATCTTGTGAAAAGGTAATGCAAACACCATCACACCCTATCGAATTAATCCAAGAAAGCATAGGAAAAACTACGCTGTAGTACCTAATACGTTTTAGAAAAATCGTATCTCCCTTCATCATTATCAGCCCTTATCGGTCCACTGCTGGACAATTGAAAGAGGCCTTCTTTCAATTAACGCCAAGACGGCCGATCTCCTACGACGCGCATCCATCCCGGACCAGCTACTGCACGGTGATCGTCTGCCCACCTGGAGAACGGTCACCCAACACTTCGTTTCCCTAAACGCGGCCTCCACTGAACCTTATCTACCTTCAATTTTCTTTTCTCAAATTGGATTTTAATTACCTAAATAGTGCATTTATTATAGGACATTTAGATTCCATTCTGCCTTTTGAACATTAACCTATGGCTACATTTTATTATGAAGGTCTCTCTTGTGCTGAAAGAACTCCCGCGATAATGGCAGCATCTGATTTGTGTAATTAGCAAATGTTACACACTTTATAAATAGGTTTTTCTGGAATAACAAGTAATTAAAAATGTAAAAATAGTTTCATAGTGTTTATGTGTGCCGTTTGCGCGCTTTTAATGTTTAAACTTGCACTATCGTAGTCATATCAAATGTTCTATAATATTGAAGGAAATAAAACTATATTATTTTACAAAGGAATGAATTAGTTTCAGTTCCCTCGCCAGAAGGCACCTATAATATAGATATCCAGTGACAGCGACATATATATTATATTTAGTTATATATATTTTGTTGCTCACTTAGGGGCATACTTGGAAGCTGACGAGACTTTCTTGGAAGATCCTGATAGCGACAGCGATGAGGTTTTGCCTGCACGTTGCACAAGTACGTAGTGGTTCCGCGCGGTCGAACGCAGCAGTTGACCGCCGCGCCGATAGCGATCCAAACCGCACCACAACCGCAGCGGTTAACTGCTAAGTGCGTATGAGCCTGTGATCTGCATTCTACATAAATGCATGATCCAACGAAAAGACGGGCAAAACCGAGGCACTGGAGAATTTACTTTTTCATTCACCAATGTAATGTACGAATTTGAAATAATTGTATTAGTATTATGTAGTGCTAATTGGTAATAAATACAAATACAAAGCATTACAATTAGCGGGTGAGGCACACTTTGTACAATGCGTTCTCATTCTGAGCACGGAGCGCGGCCGTCCACAAACAATCTTGTATAATAAAACACATGCACATTCCACAAATCAGGATTCTTTGTATGCAATAATGTGTGTACGTGATTAAGTATTCTGTGTGACAGTCGGCGCTAGCGCAGACTGACACCCAGACACCACAATTTTATTCTAATGTATAAGTAATACACTTGTCATATTAATTGTTCCGTGTACGTTTCAATTTACTATAGTTGTTTTGTAGAGCGATTAAAAATAATATCCAATGACGAGAAGAAGACGTTACACATAACTTTTTGAAACAGATTCTCCATTAAGGAGGATTATTATTAGGGGCGTAGAAGACAAAACGGTAACAATTTAAATGCGATTTTTTTCTTTAAACGACTTAAGTTGGATATAAGTCGTTAAAAAAAAGTGTCGCGACCGCTACTGCGTCCATGTGCTCTGATCCTTATTCGGCACAATCGCAAGTTTATATGACAGATCACGACGTACAAAAATAATCTTTGGCTGAAATTTTGTTTAATGAAATTAATAATAATTAGTACCTCATACCATCATGAGGTCATGCTTGTTTCCCTCAATATGAGCAGAGGGCATGAGGTAGAGTACATTGTAGTTTCCGTCTGCAAAGAACAACCTCCTGAACTGTATGGATCCTGGTATTTTGACTCTTCATCCTCAATGTTCGCTTAGTTTTTTATAAAAATAATTTGTAAAATTATACACAATAACATCGAAACATGATGATTATATTTTATTTATAAGAAGCCAGATGAGTTTCGTATCCTAGCTATAAATATTGTTGGCTGTTCACTTAACAGCCAACAATATTAAAAAAAAATATTTTACCACTCTAATATAAGCGAAATGTAAAAATGCGAAACACTCCAATGTGTTATATAAATAAAGTTGATGTTTTTCTATTATAAGATATTATTCACACAAATACTTTCCTGACACGTCTCGGTGGTCGGTCTAGACGCTCAGACACGATTTTCTCTTCTCGGTATAACATTTTTGGCACTCACCTTGATGTATTTTGGCAAACTTTCTTAACATATACCATGCGAAAAATTAATGTTACATGTCATATTTTTTTTTGATTTAAATGTAACATCCGCGAATATCTCTGTTTCAAGGCGAAGCGCGGTTTTGATCTGGAGAATTATTAATATGAAAAAAACATTTGTAAATATACGCGGTCAAAACTCTAGTAGCATCTATATGTATTCTACTGATGAATCACTTATTATTTCTTTTTTTCTTAAGTTTAAGCCAATATAGCTTTTGTCGCGGTTTATTTCTTGGAACTTTAGAAAATATCTTTCTATCAAACGATTATTAAAAATAAATGACGTGGAAACTTGAACGGATATAATTAATTGGACTTTGGCACTGTTTTAGATTCCAGTAACCACAAAAAAAATCCTTGGGATACATTTTACGCGGGCATAACCGTGAAGTAAAGCTAGTCTGATATAAAACTTTATAGTTATAGCTTATTGAAATTCCAATATATAATATTAAAAAAAGGAAGAAGTTAACGCTAACATGCGCCCACCAAAGGAAAAAAAGACGGAGGAAATACGATTGTTACAAATGCCACGAGCTCAGCATGCGAAGATTAATAAAAATGATCTTAGGTTGAAAAAGGAAAATAATCGCATATCGGGGCTCTATAAGCCGTCGACCGAACCGTTGACGTTATAAATTATATTTAACTAAATGAATGACGGTACCTCAATTATAGCTTTGGCGCCATTCATATTTTATTTGGGCAACTTCAAATTTATTTTTAGAATAAAAATTTGTTAGCAGATTTGAACCGCTTGGTTTTGTTGTATGATAAGAATTATGTTCTTCGCCATGTGTGATGGGGTCAGTAGAACTTGATCGGACCACTGCAACTTGGTTTTTGCTTCAGGCTGTGCCATTTTAATATACTTTATTTCTTACAATAATTTCAACGAAGGAGACCCACTCAGCTTATAACGCCTACGCCCGTTCTTCGCAGGTCTAGGCAGGATTGGAATCGGCGTGTTTTCAACTTTCATTGAGAGAGACAAAGATCCTCGATGGTGAGAATAATGACTTTAGCTTCGTGTATATAAATGTAGAGCAAATAATTTTAAAGGGTTTAAACCATTGGATGTTTCTGTTGTAATCATTGAGTTACAAGACACACGATATCATGATGAACTTTCATTCTAAAGAGTCCCAGACTGCGCAAAAAATATTTTTTGCTAAGTCAGCCTTACCCGCATAATTTTAAGTAAATTTTACAGTACATAATTTTACATTGTGCACACCTTTTGTACGGATGGTTTTGAGACGCTGGCTTTATTAATTCTTGCTATTTTTATTAATTTAATGATCAAAACAGAAAAAACCATCAAAATGTTTTATTAAATTATTAGTTTCTACTAACCTATTTAAAATTCTCTATTATATTACAGTGCAATCATAAATGTTGTATCTTTTATTATAAGAAAAGATAAGCGAATTTGCTAAGTTTCAGTTCTCATGTTGTAAAAATTATGGATAGTCACGATCTTCTCATTATTACATCTACTCAATAGATAGATAATCATTTCTACGAATTCCCTCCTGTTTCGTTCGTTTTCTTTATTTAAATCTTAACGGTGTGTTTATTTTTTTTTTTTTCATTTATTCAAGTATGTCAGAGACAGAAGGTATTTTATGTCTGTAAGAATTTACACTATATAATTTTGTGTTGAAGACAAAATATTTAGCTTGATGAGACTTTTTAGTTAAGTATAGTGTGCTGTGTTGGGTGTTTATCTGTCCGACAGAATTCGTAACGAAGTCATAAGGCAGAGAACTAAAGTATTCGATATCACGACGAATAAGCCCGCTGAAGTGGCAATGGGCTGGTCACACACTCAGAAGAACAGAGGTTCTGGAGTGGAGGCCGCGTTTAGGGAAACGGGGTGTTGGTTGGGAAACCAGGTGGGAAGACAATCTCCGTATAGTAGCCGTTCCGGGATGGACGCAAGTAACAGGAGATCGGTCGTCTCGGCGTTCATTGAAAGAGGCCTATGTCCAGCAGTGGACCGATAAGGGCTGATAATGATGTTGATGATGAGATAGTAAGTCAAGCTGTTAAATCTACACATAGTGTAAAACAATGTACCCAAATGCTGTATGTTTGTATGAAATCGATTTTCTTACAATCTACTAAACGGATTTTCATGCGGTTTTCGCCAATGGATAGGACAATTCCCGAGAAAGGGCTTAGTGTATAATTTGTTAACAATCAGCAGCAATCCGAGCCGTGTTATACACATACGAAGCTGTTGCGGTTCGCTAGTCACCTATAAAAAAACTAAAATAAAATTTTGTACTTCATCACGTCCACACGAGGTGGACCACAGATAAGACCAGTGTCTGGTGATACATCAGGCCAGTACCTGCTGATATTTCAGACCAGTGTCTGATGATATTTCAGACCAGTGTCTGATGATATTTCAGACCAGTGTCTGGTGATACATCAGGCCAGTATCTGATGATATTTATTACCAGTATCTGGTGATACATCAGGCCTGTATCTGATGATATTTCAGACCAGTGTCTGGTGATACATCAGGCCAGTACCTGCTGATATTTCAGACCAGTATCTGGTGATACATCAGGCCTGTATCTGATGATATTTCAGACCAGTGTCTGATGATATTTCAGACCAATGTCTAATGATATTTCAGACCAGTGTCTGGTGATACATCAGGCCAGTATCTGATGATATTTCAGACCAGTATCTGGTGATACATCAGGCCTGTACCTGATGATATTTCAGACCAGTGTCTGATGATATTTCAGACCAATGTCTGATGATATTTCAGACCAGTGTCTGGTGATACATCAGGCCAGTATCTGATAATATTTCAGACCAGTGTCTGGTGATACATCAGGCCTGATGATATTAAACCATATGGATTCAATAATTGAATATAGGTCAACGCATGCACAGATAAAAATGCTAATAGATTGCAACTGTTATACACATTAATTGAGCTGATATGAACTGTGATAATGAGATAATTTGTGTATTTAAAACTTCAGATCTTTGCAAAACTACATTTTAATTATCATTGCAAACGATTAGATTGCGAAATCGTACGAGTGTTGTGAAATAAAACATGGTAATCAAAGCATTATGTAATTACTTAATGACAAGTTCTTACGGGCGTTGTTTAATATTGTATTATGTTAGCATCTCCCCGCGGCTTCACCCGCATAACTTCTGTCCAATCAGTCATAGCGTCATGGTATGTAGCCTATAGCCTTCTTCGATAAGTGTACTACTATTCGAAACGAAAAAATTTTGCCTTCACGGGCCCTGGGTAGGTTAAGTGGTGTGTGGGACTCGTAGCACATGATAGTGCTGAATACCCACAAAGACTACCGCTACTGCCACCAGTGCCGCCCTTGGTGAGGTGCCCTGGAACAACAATCATCAGGGCACCTCGACGGCTAGTCGGCCCCCTTAGGGACCAACAGCACCTCCACAGATGGGGTTGCCCAGCACTACAGGACAACCCCACCGACTTTGGGGCAGTGCAATAGGGTGAGGTTCCCATCCTCGTCCCTTGCCCCGTGCGCAATCTCTGCAACCTCCTGTTGCTCTTAGGTACCCGGTTCAATTGGCTTCACCTGGGTTCACCCCAGGCTACTTAGCCCTACCGCCACGACAAGGCTTGAACCATGGTGGGGGAGACAGTTTACGCTCAGGTAATATCAAACAATTATTTTACCAAAAATCGTAAACGGTTGCCGCTGCTCCCATCGCCGCAACTTCTGCGTCACCCAGGTGCCAAGCCTGATTAATCCATCCCAAAACAACATCAGGCGAACAGCAAATATTTATTAGTAACATCTATCATAACACTAGGTCTCGCAATATTTTTGTCGAAATAACAGAACCCTAAATACTAGTCCTATAAAAACTTTTACTAAATAAACCTGCAACTCTAAATGATCCTAGAATTAGCAGTATTTTTCCTATTCCCTCGAATGCACAAAATCTATTTGTGCTTCATTCTACTTTGATAAAAATATCATACTGCATTTTAATTAAAACTTGTATAAATACCCTTGATACGTAGTATCTTGGAATACGAGACTTTCTTGTTAGAGCCTGGACTCGTTTCTGGATCTTAAATACTAGATAAAATCCATTGCAAAGTGCCTGTGCATCGTATGTATATAAAAATGTGTTGTTATTTACATAGAACATTAACGACTTTATATTTTTCAATAAATATAAATTATTTTCTATAATAAAAATATAGTATGCAGAAAGTATGTAGGATGAGATTTATCAATATGTAATTAACGTAAAGGTATAATATTAATAGTTATATGTTACGTGATAACATATGACGTTTTTTGGAATATCCTACCACAAAAGGAAAATTTACCCGCAATGACTAAAATTTAAAACAAATAGAGACTATAAATCATAAATAGAAAATTTTATAGATATAAAATCGATTATTTTTCAGTATGTTCCTACACAATTAGCACAACCACATAACATTAATACTCATATGTTACATTATAACATATGACGTTTTTTGGAATATCCTACCACAAAAGGGACAGTTCACCCGCAATAACTCATAAATAGAAAAGTGTTGACACTTTTCGAAAATTTTTAATCATTATTTATCATCATATCATTACATTTTTATGAGTTTTTTACATGTAGTAAAAGAGAAGAAGTAATAATTTGATAAATGTAGAGTCGTCGCATTCATCGTTAACGTCAACAACATTGTAACTACAACGACGCTTTCGTCGGACTATATTGTAACCTCAACGACGCTCTCGTCCTAT
>JAFELO010010375.1:633197-650246 GCA_017140195.1 Eumaeus atala | reverse complement strand
CTATACATTTTCAGTTCGGTCTCTTTTCCTAAAGGCGGCAGAAAACTTAGAACACTCAACGTCCTAAGTTACGCCTTTAGGAAAAGGAAAATCATAAATCATTATAATGTTAATTACTGTCTTTGAATTCTAGTTCCCTTGAAGCGAATTTTTGTACACAGAGAGAGCGCTGCAAGCACACATTTTCGTTTTTGTCTCTCATAATCAGCCGTGTCGTATAACCAAAGAACTAACTTTGGTGTTGTGGTCTAAATAAAGCGCTCTCTTATTTTAGTTAATTAAATCAATTTTGATATTCAATATTCGTGGTAAAAGTTGGACGTCCGTCGGGTCAGCTAGTATAAGATATTTATTCATTATCTGGGAAAGACATATAGAACCTTTTTCACTGTGAATAAGAAATCCTACACGGACATGAAGAAGATATGAAGCATGTAATAATGGGGGTACTTTTTTGATTTCTCCATCGACTCAACAGATATATGAGGTAGTTAGACCCTGCCCGAACATCGCTGACGCGATCATCTGTGTCCCCTACAAGATAATTTATGTTTTACACGTTGTACAAGTCCTTGGTATTTTTGGACTACATGTTATTTGATTGTACATTCGTCAAGTAAATTTAAGTCTAAAAAGATGCAATTTTTCACTTAGATACCACAATAATAAGAGTATGAGTCACATTACTCAGTCTTCGCAGGTCCTTTGCTTCATAATCATATGTGTATAGTAGTATATATATATATATATATATATATATATATATATACATATAGTATATCAGTCGTCACAAGTAGCCAGCCATCCAGTGTGAGCAGGGACATCCTGCGGCAAGCGCAGCGGGTTGTCTGCATCAGTTGCTGAATCCTTTCCGGTTCCGCTCGTTTCATGTTTCGCTCTCGCTCGGAGGGGAAAATAAGTGTTCTTGCCTCAACTCTAAAAAAATACAAGTTCTCGAATTTACATTTATTTTATTCTTTATGTTCTGAAAATTTTATTTTATACCTAGTCTTTTATTTAAAATTATGACATTTTATACATGAGCTATTCTCTATCAAATACCTGGAAGTAGTTTGATACTGGGTGTTCGTGTGGGGTACATGGCGATACCCGTAACTGTGAGGCCCGGTATTCCATAATGCAAGTATGTCTCATGCCTATTCTTATTACATGACTAATTGAATTTATAATTTGTAAAAATTAGATTATTAAGTTATATAAATTGTGTTTATTGTGTTATATATTAATCAAACTTAACGTTATTCTCTTACTAGGATATTAAAAGGATTACGTATTTAATATAATGTGATATGACGTAATTTAATTTAAATTGTCCTGGTGACCTTTGAACTTTAGAGTGATTAATACTTAAGATTCGCAAAGTTAAGGTGATAGCGAACAAATTATTCCGACCAAGTAAATTGCTTGACAATACTAATATTTGTAAATGTTTCTATTCAAAATATGTAATTTTCGACGTTCCATGATAAGGGCAACCGGCTCCTCGCAAACCATACAAAACGCGACAGTATAGCTTGATTATTGTTCTGTAATCCGTGATAATGACACGGCAAAGGACTTAAAGTATTCTGTTCGTGTTGCTAGTATCGTTTTGTATGAGTGAATCTCCCTTACGATATGATTTGCATGAAGCACCCCTACTATTTGTTCGATTCAAGAGACAGTATAGCAATGAATACAAAAACTAGTCGACTTCCTCGTTCACTACAAAGCTTTCAAAAGTCGATTGATATTCCTTAATAGAAAGTATCGAAATAATCCAAAGGCACCGGTTGGCTTCAATGGTCTTGCCGCTTTGACGCCGAATTTGATCACGCACAGCAGTGGGTAAAAATATTTTTTGGTCCTACGTAGTCGGTTAAAGTTTAGCGAAGGCCCGCGTCACACGCATGAGAAGCATCACTCGTAATATACTTTGTATTGTGTAAAAACTCTTACAAAAGCTTGATCCACATCTTATGGACCGCTAATCGGCAATGTCGGCACCGATGCTCCGAGGAACAACGTTTGTGATTCGTGCCGATGACGTCAAATGGAATACCGATCAGTCGACGCGCACACAAACTGTACCTCTTTGCTTTCCTCCGTTCTCACCCTCTATCCGCACGTACAATTATAACAAAAATCCGAATGAAGTGACATCGGCAATTCCATTGCTGACACCCGCGCCGATTAATCCCATCGCTGCTTCTTTTTTTGATTGCTCTATACTGAAGGTAGTGTCCAGATGCAGCTTCATTGGTTACTGTAAGACACGCCGGGCGACCGTCTCGGGGAGATTGTGGTCGATAGGGGGAAAAGACCCCCCACTTCTGGGACTTCTTTCCCACTGTTGGAAAGGATGCATCCCGATAGTAATGTAAGATTAGCTAAAGTAGTTATTATAATCTTGGCCGAGGGGATGGGTATAATTAGGTACATATAACTTCGAGAGGTAAGCCGATAGAAGGATTTAGTTGGGATGGGCAGCATTCCGGAAGCTTCGTTACATTCTCACGTCACCTATACCGCAGAGCTTGAAGACGAAAATCTTCAACCAATACGTTCTTCCCGTGATAACTTACAGGCCGAAACATAGCTTCTTATTTAAGGACTGGTCAGCAACTTTGCGGTAGCTCAACGGGCTAATGAACGTACTATGTTGAGTGTTTCTCTGTCCGACAGAATTCGTAACGAAGTCATAAGGCAGAGAACTAAAGTATCCGATATCACGCGACGAATAGGCTCGCTGAAGTGACAAAGAGCTGGTCACACACTCAGTAGAACAGATGGACGATGGGACAGTGAGGTTATGGAGTGGAGGCCGCGTTTAGGAAAACGAAGTGTCGGTCGACCGTTCATCAGGTGGGAAGACGATCTCCGTGCATGCCTGACCGGGATGGATGCGAGTAGCAGAAGATCTGTCTTGGCGTTCATTGAGAGAGGCCTATGTCCAGCTGTGGACTGATAAGGGCTATGATGATGATGGTAATGATATATAGGATTTATACTACGACTAATAGGGACGTAATTTCGCGTTTATATACCTGTGTATAGTTATAAATAAAATAACTGATGTACACTAAGTCATCCGTATAGGCGTTGAAATTATTTTCTGAGTCGTTTATGGACAGAACAATATCTCCAATAGATTATGTCTAATCATTTGTACGTAACACATTTTGTGCAAACCGAGTGAATAAAATAAAACTTTCAGCCGATAGCAAACATTTAGAGTAGAAGGTATTTTTTGTAGTCTAGCGAGCGAGAAAGCGCCGGGATCGCGGCTGATCCCCGAAGTCACTTTTAAGCCATTACTTACTGGCTTGTTTTCGATCTGTTTTCCGTCGGGCGGAAAAAGACAGCGCGAAAAGCAAGCGGGACTAACTTTTGGGCAATCAGCATGCCTAACTTTAGGGAAGGTTAAATCAAAGGGTTCTCCGGTTTTATGAAGTCTTGTTTCAGACTTACCTTCAAGTTGAAATTAGATTTAATCAGGTTCGAAGCTTTAGGATTGAATTTTGTAAACAATTTCGAATACCTCTACAAGTTCGAGGCTTTGTTGAAATACCAATGGGAACTCAGGGTACCGTTGTTTAGAGTTTCCGCTAAAATGAATTCGTAAGTACTTACACGAGGTTCATCGGATACGTCGACTTGTTCAATGGAAAAGAGAATTTAATTAACATTATACTTTTTGTTTTCGCGTGTGTAATTATAAACTTTTTCTTTTTAGAATTGGCAAATGTTTTGTTGGGTTTTAATACCGTTCGTCATTTAACCGGTTTAAAATGGAAGCTATTACCGATTAACTTTTGTTTAATTTTTTGTGTGTATCATACATTACAAATCCGGTCGTGAGAAAGTTGGACTCAGAAACGGAGGGTTCAGTATCAACGGAAGGTAGAAGCATTATAACTTAAATAATTTGACAAACCTATATTTGAGTTACATACATTTTGTATGAAAGATTTATACATATAAGATTAAGAAAATTATACACATAAAATATTATTTTTTTCCAATGATATAATTATAATTTACCTTTTTTATAGAAATAAAAAGGTAATTATAACAAGTATGTTGTTGCAATAACAGACTTTTGGCTGTCACCATTCTTGAGGCACATACGCACAGCCTTTGGACAGACATTCTTCATTTTTACTTTTTAAGGTACCGTACGGAACCTTAAAAAAGTCCAAGTTTGAGTCCTATTTTTCATTATCTACAAGGGCATGCTGAAAAGGGAAAGAAAAGAAATAAAAATAGAAAGGACACATTCTCAATTTAAAGTGTGTAGAATATCATATGCAACAGTTGAATACAATTACAAAGTAGTGTCACTTCTGGATTGTATACGATAATGACCGGCACATCCTAATCTATAAATATTAAGCTGATCTGGCAATACTGTTGGCGCTGCGATCTCTAACAATCCTAAAATTCGAAATTACAAAAGACCCTTTTCTAACATAAAAAAAATCTGTCAAAATAGGTTACAATGTGTGTTTTAAACAGTATACGCATTTAGTAGTGCGAAGCGACCGTCCCAACAATAAGGCTTATATTCCGCACACGTCATCGATTTCCTATCCACAATCTGGACAATAGGAGAAAAAGAGTGCGGGTTTGAAGCGGCGCACAAAGGGCGGGTGCCCGCTTTGGAAATACACCACGAGACCGCGGATAAAAAACGAGAATTTTACAGCAATTGTAAGTTGCTAGCAGTGATCAAAAATATTGAGAAATAAATATGTGTTGTGTTGTATTATTTTAAACGGTAATTGTCTATTATATAGGGATGGCTTTCCATCTGGGGGATAGAGGCGAGTCGGTATCCCTTTCTATTTCAAGCCATAGTCTATTCGCCCGGGGAGTACTCATAGAATTCTGATGAAGCTGTATTGGGGTTCCCTTCGCATGAGCATAAGTTCAGGTCCAAATGTGTGATTGTTGTAAGCATATTTCTTTTAACTGCATAAGGGGCCAACGAGCAGTCAGAGCCTTTTGATGAATACAGGCGCCCATGGATATTCGCATGATTTACGCCGGTATCAAGTAAGCGCGAGACACTCCCCGGTCGTGCCGGTCCAGTTCAGTTGCATAGGAGGACGTAGTGTCATGCACCATGCACGGCACTACATCCTTCTATGCAGCATATCATTACCTCTTCCTAATATGCAAATCTCTTAGCAAATAACACAGCCCAGCACACCATAGACGTGTGCCCTAGATGGACCGTCCAGCGCCACGATCTGGTAGTAGTAACTGTCATATTATATCCCAAATCAAGATCAGGGGTCAGGATGGGAACATGTCTTCTTGATCGTAAGTGGTTCACTTCTAAAAAAGGTACAATACGTACATAATGGAAGTAATATTCATTTCGATTTTTTATTGTAGACAAGTATGACTTTTTTATTGTAGACAAGTATGACTTTTTTATTGTAGACAAGTATGACTTTTATGCTAAATTGATGACGATCATGATAATATTAATATGCTACTGACAAAAATAAATACCGTTTATATTAAACTTTATTTATTGTTGTAGCCCATGTATGGATTCATTATAATTAGTGGTCTGAAATAAATTGATTTATTATTATTATTAAAACTCTTCCGTTACGGAGTGGAGTGTTTGGCTGACAGACATCGGCTCGACGAAAGTACCGAACTCAAAAGCTGCCATTTGCATTGTATGTTAAATAAAAAGTGTAGGGGAGCACTAAGAGAGGAAATTAAAATGTTTGCATCCCGCGGGGTGAAATACGGGTTGAAACTTGTATGAAAGAATCCAAAATTAGCATTTAAAGATGTTCCTCACGGCATACAAATCCACTGCAGTAGACTCTATTGCGGTAATGTATATGTATCTAATGCTGGCTGGTACCCGCGACCTCATCCGCGTGCGCACTACAGACAAAACCACATGCAAAACTTATTATCTCTATAGACTATGTGTTATTCTGTGTTATTTTAATGTAAACTTTCATTAAAATCCATTCAGTATTTTTTACGTGAAAGAGTAACAAACACATACTTACAAACTTACGCGTGTGTAATATTAGTAGGATTTATCATAAGCACACTTAAGTGTGCAGAACGTATGAATGGGGCATAAGGGGTTTTATTGCGTATCTTGACATGAGTAAATTATGCCTAAAAGGCAATTATCGCAAATATTTTCCATTCGAGTGTACCGTCATAAAAACGCATGAATCGTCCATATTTATGGAGGGAGGGGTAACGACGTGCTGAATTAAGCCAACATTTTTTTCTAAGTGGTTATGTACGGGCTCACCCATATATATTTTACGACCCATCCGCTTGAGGGTACTTTCCAGAGGGCGAACATCCGCATCCAGTGGACAAAATTACCTTACTTGTGTTTTACTAACCAGTATCGTTTTGATAAACGTCTTTTTTATCACACGATTTTAAACTTATTTGAATTTCGAATTTATAAATTACAGGATGTTGCGAGGGTTTATGTTATGCTTGCGAGATGTGTGTGCGCGTGTCGATAAAAAGGTACCTGTTATTGTTAATGCCCCTCATCAATAATGTCGATTTCAATTTCGAAGAGAAAGGGAGAGAGAGAGAGAGAGAGAGAGAGAGAGGGGCCGAGGTCTTTACACTTTTTTCTAAAGGCGCTTCTTTCCTTATTTTTGAAGTAATACGTTTCGCGAGTTAGGGAAAATCATGAGAGTTACGATGCGCACACCGTCACGGAAAACCGACAATGGTAGGCATAGTTAACATTTTAAGTATTTCTCTAATTACATCAAAGAGGTATATAAGAAGTATAAGTATACTTTAAACACGCGTACATAAGCTCACACAAACTTTTGTTTTGTTACGCCAGGAAATGTACTTACGTACAGCCGCCCGGTTAGGAGCCGAGATCAGCCTCGCGGAATCCATTGCTCACTTTATCCATATGTGGGCACATCTACAATAGACAGGATTTCCCTCAATATTTTTTCCTAAAGACATTTGTCTCAACCGCGGTCGAATTGACCTCACGTGATTTGCATGACGATGGCCGTTCACACAGTTAATTCTTAAATTTATTTGCGCACATTTCACATTAACATTATTACAGGGGCAGCGTAGATCCCCCGCGGACATGTAAACAATTAATTACAAGGGATATATTAATAGACGACATTAGTCAAAAGCCGTGTCAGCACTCGCCGGGCGCTCGGACCCGTGCATTTTAAACCAACCGAAATATCGATTTACCACGTTACAACGTTTCAACCCCACATACATTCGCTATAAATGTATTCGTTCGACGATCGACTGGTTCCGTTGTTAATGTGGCGGTTAATCCGCGTGTTACACTAGAGATCGCGGGTTCGAATCCCGCCTGGATGTTTAGATGTGTATTATATGTATTTCTATAATAAAATATTATTATTAATTAGATTTAAGGAATTTTATATATTATTATATATAAAATTCCCTAAATCTATACAAAATATCACATATACTTCCGTTGTGTAGTCCCTGCAACAAAATTCCATACGGTATTTATTTCAGGGCAGCCACCACCGGGAAAGCACCGCTACAAAGTCATTTTCATTTATTATGCGATTAAGTTTCGATTTTAAAATGTTATCAAATATTGAGTGGATGAGTTCGAAACTGACTCTATATATTTGATGTGTTTTATGACTTTCTGATGGCCATTGATTGTGTTTCGATGTTTATAAGCATCTGCATACTTATATACAGCATGGGCGTAAATGATAAATTTCTCATCATCTATATGTATCAGCTCCACTGCGCAGGTGAAGTTCACTTTGATTCTGATGTGCAAGAGACGTAAGCGCCTCACTAAATATTTCACATCATTTTACTCCTCATATTGTTTTTATATCGCATGGACCCTGACGTCGTCTCTTAAGGAGCAATGATCGTCTAGTTTTTTTTTGTTCTAATAGTTGTCACAAACAATTGTGGTCATCCGACCTGGATGCTTACAATTGCTTCAGGATGAACGGAACATCGGCCGATGGTATCCTATCCATAGGATCCCACTCGTGGCAATACGTAAATTCGTAAACAAAAAAAAGCAATTATGATCATAACTTACTAAAATTAACTATTTGTATAAAAAAGAAATGAAAGTCACACGGAAAAAATTAAAGAAACTATCCAGAGCGTAAGATTCAAACACCACAATGTTGTAAGTCAATAAAATTGTTGTTGAACCAACTTTTGTTTCGTTCAAAGCGGCATCAAAGCGGCTCGCCCGAGGGTATGCGTAATCTCCGCGCCGCTATTGAGGCAGAAAAAACACAACCGACGAACTTAAATCGCTTTACACACTAAAGTATGCACTGACGGAATAGAAGAACGTTTATTTGATTTAATCAAATACGAACCGTGGGGCTACACTTGCAATGATAATCTATACATATTATAAAACAAAGTCCCCGTAAGCATATGTGATCGTTGTATTCAAAATCTACAAAACGGATTTTCATGCCTGTTTCACCTATTGATAGAGCCATTTCCGAGGAAGGTTTTAGTGTATAACACCTTGTTACTCCTGTTGATCACGGACAAATTTGGGCGGATCGCTAGTTATTCCATGGTTTCACCCAGGTGACATCTATATCATTTGCAATCAAGCTTTTACCACTTGATTATTTAGGGGTTGATTATTTAAAAAAGTAGCTAATGTTAGAAATCGGGTCTTTAACTGTATGCAAACTAAATTTCATCAAAATCGGAACAGGCTTGGAAGCGTAACAGAAAGATACATATCGTACTCTCCATTTCTAATTTTAGCATGCACAGATCGGGCCGTGCAATGAAATTATTATATCCGCCGAGATCGTAATTGGCACTGTTTTTGGCCAATTTCGAAAAAGGAGGTGCTATGTTCGTTTGTATATATATTTTAATGTAGTACATCTTTACTCGCTTTTTTAGACTTTGGGCTTTTGGCTTGGGAAGTAAGCTGCCGAATGCGTGACAAGAGCGTTACGGAAACGAGGCTATCATTATCAGCCCTTATCGGGCCACTGCTAGACATAGGCCTCTTCCAATGAAAGTCAAGACAGACGATCTCCTGTTCCTCCATCCATCCCGGACTAGCTACTGCACGGAGACCGTCTTTCCACCTGGGAAACGGTTGAACAACACTTCGTTTTCCTAAACGCGGCATCCACTCCAGAACCTTAGTGGCCCATCTGCCGAAACGAAACTAAAAAATGGAACGAGGCTAACGGAGGAGAATTACGCTCCCTATATAGTAGCAAAAGAGTGCGGTGCAAGCAACCATTTTCTATAGCTTGTCTTCCCATAGTCAATGAATGAAGTACTAACACATTAGTGTTAAGTTTTACTGCAGCCAACTTGATGAACAATGATTTAGCACACTTGTATTTTTATGTATATTCACTGATTATTCCACCAATAATTATGATAGACAAATTAACACCACCATCACCTTTTCAGTCTGTCCGCTCGTCCGTTAGTCTGTTCGCAGTGTAGCTCAAACACTATGGTTTTAAAAGTATATATCGATAAAGTGATAAAATGTTATCTGACAAAAAAAAAGTTTTTTTAGAAAATATTGTTTAAGGCAATATTGTAGTTACACTCTTGAGTAAATATTATAGGTACCTATTTAATGTTCACCTTTTATTTCGAACAAACATAGCACTGACTCCCCCCACTGAGCTCCAGTAGAGGAAAAATATTTTCATGTTTATATATATTATAACCAAACGTTTAGTATAATAGAATTAGCTACACTTTAATTAAGGAGACCTTTCTTGGTCTGGAGTGTTGGTGATAACACAAAATCCAGTAAAATATGTACTTGTTTCCCCTTATTACCTCATTATTTATCAAGAATTATATTAGCTAGTTCCTATCTACTAATTGCAGTCTAATATTATTAGGGTCATTTCACATTTTTGGTACGTAAATGAATAACTTATTTATTGCATATTATATATGCATCAAAGATGTCACTTTACGCCGGTATCATGTGAGCAAGAGGTACCTCGCTGGGCATGCTGGCCCAGTTCCGCTGCAACGCAGCATGACACTATTTCTTAGTAATACATAAAAATAAATACCATGGCAAAAGTTTTATGTCATCTCAATTATGACTTCATTTAATGCCTATAAGTATCATAACATGTAAGTACTCTTTCAATGTTCCCCTTCAAACGGAAACTCAGAAACTGCGCGCAGCGCGGCAATATAGCTGTTACTTCACGGCGGTGTCATGTGAGCGAGAAGTTGTGCCGGCCCAGTTCCGCTGCAATGCTTTACCTGACACGGAAACCTGAACTTATTGTGAGTATTTATTATAAATAATGTATTGTTCTCTGTTCATAACATAGAATCCAATAGGCGAGCTAATTACTTTGCATTCGCCCACACGCAAGTGATGACCCACAGGAAAGTGATATAAGTAATTAGAAAAATAAACAAACCCCTCGTATAGGATACGGAGCGACCTTACCGATGCTTTTAAATTATATGTTAATTTTCTTAGCTCGTGTACGGTTATATTTTATAGCCTTACCTTATCGCTTGTAGATTAGTTGCAATATGATAATAGACTGATGAAAGATATAAATATATATATATATATATATATATATATATATATATATATAATAATAATTGTATATATAGTTGGGATAATTGTTCCATTCATTGGGATAACTGTTGTCGCTTTGTGTTGTCATCATCGATTTACAAAAATACAAGATATACGATTTGACAGTCAACTGTTATTATAAAGCACCAGTGACTATAAACATATCTTTTTGAAAACATACATTTTACGCGCATGATTTTAAATCGTCTTAAAAAGCAGAATTTACTTGAAGGAAGTTCATAATTTAAAAATACTTTTTTTTCAAAGTCAACCTTACGCGAATGATTTTAAGTGCTTTTTACAAAGTTCATTATTTGACATGTTCACATCTTTAACATGGACGTGAGTCGCTGACTGCGTGTCTTGATATTTTTGTAAATCAATGGTAGACATGTATGATCGTTTAAGTTTTCACGTTTGTATACATATACGAAATGGAAAAATTAAAATATCGCATTATTTACGAGTACGAGTTCGTGGCACTAGTGCTACGGAAACGATTCGAAGGGTGAATGATGTGTATGGCGGTTGTGTTGCAAAAGAAAACACAGTTCCTTTTTTGGTTCCAACGTTGGAAGCGGATCTATCGCAAACCACCTCCGAGTTAGTTGCAGACTGCGATGTTAGTGATAACACTGTTTTAATTCACTTGAAGCAAATTGGAAATATTAAAGAGCTTGAAAGGTGGGTACCTCACGAATCGACTGAAGCAAAGCGTCAAACAACCGTCGACTGCTGTCGTCGACGGTACGATAATAAATGTATTTTAAACCGAATACCTTCATTATTGTGCCGGTTTAGAAATGATGAAAAATCTGTGGTGAAAAATGGATTTTTACGATAATCGGAACCGCTCAGCGTTATGGTTGGATCCTGGCCAGCCAGTAAAATCCTGCCCCAAGCGAAAATAAACCCCAAAAAATTTACTTGTAATCGTTTGGTGGACTAGTGCCGGTATTGTTCATTACAGTTTTATCAAATCTGGCCATAATGTTACTGCTGATGTCTGTTGTCAACAATTGCAAACCATGGTAGAGAAGCTAGCGGCTAAAAAACCTAGGCTGGTCAATCGCTCCGTGCCACTGCTGCTTCACGACAATGCTAGACCATACACTGCGCAACAGATGGCTGCCAACTTAGAAGAGCTTCAATTGGAAAGTCTAGTGCAACCTGCGTACTCGCCGGACCTTGCTCCAACAGATTATCATTTTCTTCGAAATTTGGATAACTTCTTTCAGGGGAAAAAATTCAATTTCGATGGGGCATTTCAAATAGCCTTCAAAGATGTTGTGGATTCCCGTCCGACTGGTTTTATTAGTAAAGGGATTAATTAACTACTTATGAGATGGCAAACGTGCGTAGGAAACAATGGTTTATACTGTGATTAATAAAATATATTACATAAAAAAATATTCGACTTTTTATTCCTGTCATACAAAACGCTTATTTGATATGTAAGGACCTAATATTAACATTAATTACTGCTACATAGAATTTCGATATTTGTTATCAGATGAATCGGCATTATATCTCCGGATCTCCCCCGGGACTGCCCTCATAATGTATTTGGAAATATTTGCGTTCTATCCGATTTCCGCCTATAGGCAGGTAGGTCAGATGTATTGTACTTATCACAATATTTGTTTAGGATTATTATATAAATGATTGGTATTATATATTTATTGGGACAGCATAGCGATGATTTCGCGTGCTTTTCGGGGACTGGTGACGGCAAATGTCAGCTATTGGAACGAACATGTTCTAGTTGTAAATTCACGTTCGAAATTGTGTTTTGTTTAATGTGGTAGGTAATCATAATAATGTGTCACTGAGACCTGGGAACACACTGAGTTCTGCTCAAATCTTCCGTCCCGTATGTGTCAAGTTTGGGCGTGGAAAATGACTGGAATCAGATATATTATAGGTATAACTCTCGTAAGGGGCAGCGCCATGCTGCAATCCAGCTAGATTGCGTCTTAACGACCACCGTAAAGAGACAGGTTTGCTGTCGCCTTTCGTGCGATATATACATCGGTGGCCAATTGGAGGAGAGGAGGAAAAAAGAGTAATGCATCTGCATAACAGTTATGCGAAAATTTGTTATCGTCGGTAGTCATAAAGTGACTCCGACTATTCCTTCTGTCCCCCTATAATATGTAAAAAAAAGAAATATGTACTGGGACACAATAAAAATGAAACTTCAACGAACAAGTAAACGGTGTTACAAACATTGCCAACTTGGCAGCCATGTATTATCTACGTGTAACGCCTTTTCGTGACAGAAAAAACGCAATACCATGAGAGCGCTAAAAAACTTCACTTAAAAGGATCCATTACAGTTAGATTTCACACGAATTACAATGTTCATAACGCGAGAATTTATAACCTGTGGTCAGTGGTCATATCAAGTTATATTCTACGGAGCGTAACGTTTCCTATTCTCTTAGGTAGTTATGGACATGCCACCGCTTTGACTCTCAGCTACAATTTGGCCCTGTTTGATGTGTTTAATTACTTTGTTTGTTCTTGTTGGGGTGTGATGCTTTCTGCGGTCACACTTAGTCGAGAATGAGTCCAAAACTGTTAGCGTTTGCAAATTAAATGTAACCTCGAACTTGGTGAACAGTTTTGTAAACGAAATAATTAAACCAACGTTAAATATTGGGAATTAAATAAGGATTAGGTTTGTGTGAAAGTTGAACTTTAAGTTGCAATATACTAGTTTTATACAGTAATCAATACATAATAGCTGAATTGTTGTTTCCATAACACCGATTAATAAATAGTTCGTTAGTAAATTCTTTTTTTTTTCTGCGAGTAAAGTTTTTCTTAAGGACTTTTATTACAAAAAGCGCATGAGCTTATTGGTATGTGTGCGTGTGTGCGCTCATGCTACCTTACTCGCTTGCTAAATATGGCCATGACTCTTCTAGTGCGGCCCTCGTCCATCCCGCGGCGCGCCCAAATGCATTCCGAAACGAAAAACATGCTAAAGAAGCACAATGTAAAATAAATATTTTAATTTTTTTATTATAGTGACCAAAGGATATACGGATATTGACTGTATATGTCTACTTCATAATCAAAACTATATTATAGATCAAGAATGTAGGTAATACCACGCCACACGTCTTATGGCGCCGCATTTTGATGGCATTAACTTACTATCATGTAATTTTATTGCTTCTTTACAATTGAACAGAACCCCTTCGCATACCAATCCAAATATAAATCACTAGAAACGAAATTATTAAATGAATTTGTAAAACGTGTAAATGGGAACTATGAGTAATGGTCATTAAATGTTTAATTTTGAAGTAATGTTGGTCGGGGGTTCCGCAGGAGAAGTCTTGGGTCCACAATATATCTTGTGGGCAGGCAACCGCGATTTGACTGACGGCGCACTCTGAAAGGACATTTATCAGACTCACTAGCGGGTTACACTAAACCAAACAACAATGAATCCTCATTGACAAATTATCCCCGCGTTTCTCATTTTCTCTTGTTTCTTTTAACAAATTGTAATACACCGTAAAATATTATTGGTAAATATGTAATGTAAAATGTTGCAGTTGAATGTACGAATGAGTAGTATATGTAATGTAAAATAGATAAAATAATTGAAGTAAGTAAAAATGATACCATTTTTTTCCATATTTGGGGAAGGAGGGGGGGTGATAGGAGGGCAGTGCAACAGCTTAGTAATTATGCGGAACACCGTGGGCGATGGTAAACAAAAAAAGCTCCAATTTCCCGTTAGTCGTCTTGTACTATAAAAAATGTCTTACGACGAACTCAAGAATCTAGCGAAAAGAAAGCTCCCTTGTCTTGCTGAAAGGATTTTCTTTTCACAAACGAGCGGTGACAACCATGTGATCTGACTTTAAATAAACTTTTGAAAACTTTCTTACCGTGGCACAAAGAAAAGAAACAAACTTCAAAATCATGAAGGATCATATAAAATAGAAAAAATATTTATGTACTAGTTGTAGAAGAAATTAGGATGGCATTTAAACTCCGTGATATGAAGAAGTAAGAGTGGTGAAATCATGTGAAATATTTCACATCGCTTTACGCTCTCTCGGGTTTCCGTCGTTTACGTCTATTCGCAACTTTTACTTCAGGATCATGATCGTTCCTAGTAATTCATTCATTGGACTACATTCGCGTGTTGGACGTGTGTCAGTTTTTTAGAAGTTTTGTTACATCCTTAACAAAATGAATCCTTAACATAAATTAAAAAAAGTGTAAAAATTATTTTGTCCATCGACCTTTAATAAAAATAATTAAACTGTTAACAAAAATTTATACTTAAGGTAAGTAACTTATGATTAACACGCTTATAGAATAATCATCTATTAATTACAGCTATTTATTTATTAAATGGAGCTATTTTAATTTGTAAATACAGACGCCGATATATAAAGGGATGTGGCGCCCACACAGGACGTAATAAATAATTTGTATTCGGTATTGATAATGTGTTTGATAAAACATACAAAGTAATTAATCCTTTTGTAGCGAACGGTTAATAATATATATCTGTTTTATCTCTTCGTTGGTGGTGGCAATTGTGGAATTGGTGGCAATGGTGGGATCACCGATTGTATACCACTTATGGAAATGAATGTGAAAGTGGATAAACCAAGGCCTATTTTCCGAGTGAAGTAAAACGTGTGGTTACAAACTGCTTTGGGCAAAGCGTAAATTTTAATTTTATCTCTAAAAGCCAAATGAGCATCGTGACTCGACATAATAAATGTACTCTTTCCACGTTAGCGGTGCGGTCGATTTACTTGAACACTGCGATTTGTTTCTATCATGTATACAACAATTTGATGGATTATTTTTATAGACATATTTTTTTTCTATACTTACATTATAAAGAAGAAACATTTGATTGCATTGGATAGGCTCCGAAACTGCTGGGACGGTTTGATATATTCTTTTACCATTAGAATCCTCATTAACTCTCTTAAATATTGCCCATATAATAGTTTCTTAAAATATTATAGATTATTATAAAGACTTCGATAATGTAAACAACAGATTTAAATAATATCAAAATAAATCCTAGTCATGCAGCTGTCCCGACAAATATTGTTCAGTCATAAATTGAATTTGTTGTCGTGATAATTTTGTCGTGTGTAATGTTAATGAAACTCAAATTAATGTTAATAATTCTTGTTTTTGCCATATTTCGTGAAGTATCCATACAAAGCCGGGACGGACTGCTAGTTGTTTTTTGTATTCATAAGAATTTACCTGTATATCCTTGTAATTGGTTATATAAATAAATTGGCAACAGTATATACAAGCTTACATAATACTATACATGATTACTTTTAATCAATTCATTAAATAATTTTAGCAAAAGTCACTACAATTTTACATATTTATGATTATGTTATAGATGTCGCGCTATCGGACGACGAAGCTTTCAAATTTCTTGTTACGTAACATATCATTCCTGATTAGAGAATACCAGAGAGAAGATTGAATAACTGACGACGAATTGTATTGAGCTACATGTATGGTAGTAACTTTTCTCCCTTTTTTATTTCGCCCTCCTACGATTTCAACGGTGAACTGGATCAAAAGAAGCAAGTACTTAAAAACAACGCCGAATTGTATAAAAAACTATGGGTAACACAATGTTTCATAAAAAAAAAATAATATTTTAATGGCTTTTAAAGAACTTAATAACCGAATATTTCTTTACAAGATGCATCCGAACAGTTTCATAATGTAAGCCACGAATGGACAGTTTATTTCAACTTTTCAAGCAACGATCGGATGGCGAATAATTTTCATAAGAAAACGCGCTCCCGTCCTGTAACGCGGAAAAATTAGATTTATCAACCTTCCGCACACTCGAAACAATTCTCGCAATTCAAATTCCTAACGAGTGCGGGTAGAATGAAACGTGAACTTCTCGTACTTAGCATATTGTTATATTAAATGTTGCACAGACGTTTGATATCATTACATGGCACGGTGGAGATGAAGCGAAATGCTAAAGTTGATGCTGAAGTATAATGGAACATGTAATTGATTCGAAAATTATGCGAACGTTATATCTCCACAACCCACATAGAATAATATATGAAGTAATTATCAAAGTCGCGATCACTTTCTTGCAATTTCATAATACTTTGTTAAACTTTTATTGAACGTATTTAGTGAAATTAATTTACACATTGAAACTGTTTTAAACATTTTTACTGTTTCCATGTGTCCATAGTGTACAGCAGACATGTTTATGTATAAATTTTTTTTAAGGTTAAAAAATATTCTAAAAAATTATAATACCCGGATATTTGCATAATCTTTATTTCCATCCAATTCATAGATTTAAAGTATCAAAACTGGCCTGTGTATCTTATTTCCTTTAAATTAGTAGCAGTACT